>KZ807402.1:440624-452105 GCA_000696205.2 Oncopeltus fasciatus
ATATATATATATATATATATATATGCACACACATACATACATATTATTGACTACAATTCTTAACATTTTTTTATTTACTTTCAAGCATTAAAGTATATAAAAAAAAGTGTTAAGTTAAAAATTTATTTCAACTTTTTTCTTACAAAATCAATTTTCAAGAAGTATGCATGACATAATTATCATTTAAAAAAATATTAAATTAATATGTTTTGTTGAATTTTAGGCCAACTAGCAGAAGCACTGGTGGTAATAATGTGAACAATAATGGTGGAGTTGGGCTTCAGGTAGGGATTGCAGATGATCAAGCTAAAGACTTTGACTTTGAGAAAACAGAAATGAAGTATGATTCAACGGGGATGTTTCATTGGAGTCCAGCAAGGAATCTTGAGGACTGTATTTTGGTATGCATTTATTTAGACAATAATGTTTTAACAAACTATAGGAGAATAGGGGTAAGCTTAATTTTGGTAATGTTTATGAATATATATATATATATATATTGTTGGTACCAAAACAATGTAGATTTAAGGGCGTAATAACCATGATGTTGATCGCCATATAACCTGATCCTAATCCTAATGTACATTTAATACCTTAGAATTGAAAGTCAAGTTTATTTATATTACTTCCTTGAGCATTTTTTTTTTTTTTCAGAAGTAAAAATATAAATAATAAACTCCCTAGCACTTGTAACCAATCTGACAAGTATGACCTGTGCTTGTTTTTATTCTATCATATTATTATTATCCATTAATTAATTATCATATTCTTCTTTGAATCTAAATTTTTGGAACCCTCCCATCTCGAACTTAGTAATTGGATGGAAATGAGTAAGTCTCGCTGCTTTTCCTCTTGATACCATTATTTCTGTTTTATCTATGCCATTACATGGTGCTGATCTTTATTATATATCACATGTACTTGTGATTCTTTTTCTTTTTTGCTTTGCTGAGCATAATATTTATATGATTTTGATAACTGAAATGGTTTTGAACTCACACATAATAAGTTCCTGTAATTTAAATGCTGTGAACTCCAAAGACAGTTTTGAAGAATGTGATTTGAATGAATAAGATATTTTTGAAGAAAGTATAACATTTTGACCCCAAATGTGACTTTAGATAACTGCTATTTTGGTGAGTTTTTCTTTATATTTATAAAATTTCAAGTTCTTCTCTTTATATATATAAAGAGAATTAATTCNCCAAAAACACACTTGATACACACAGTTAACTTCATTTTTGACTAATGAAGAATTATATTTTATTAATATTTTTTTTTCTAAAGGATTTTAATAAATCTTAAAAATGTTTATAACTTGACACATATAACTTATCAGTTTCTTCACAAATAGTTAATTCTATAGTTTTGGCAGAACAATGCTTACTTGAGATGAAGACAAGTATAATATATAGTATATTTTAATTTTATACTAAGTTTGGATTTAATGCCACTTTCTATTCCTGGAGCTCAATTCCTCCACCTCCTCTTTCACCCTTTTAGGTAGTTCAAAATTAATGTTGCTATTGAGGTTGTCCTTATGACAGACTTTTGAAATTTGTTTTATATTGTATATAAATAGAGAAAATATATTTATTTTCTGTGATCCTACCTATTATAAACCAAAATGATAGCCACTAAAACTTAAATTTGTTTGTGTGTGTCAGTCAACAATTGACAGGCCACAGATTTTAGCTTTTTGAAATCAGTCAATGGGGAGGTGGAGTTAGAAAAGATGGAAATTTAAAATCATAATATCATTGATATTAATATTATAGAAATAAAAATGCATATAACAAAATATGTAAAATGTAATTTTTTAACATTTTTACCCTACAAAGCACATATAAGAAGATATTTAAAAAATATCTTTGGCTATTGGCCAGGCTCCCTAACTTTAAAATATAGCAACAAAATTTGATATTTAATCTATCTATTGAAAACCATTGAATGAATTCATTTTTGACTGAAATTGGAAGAGGGAAAGTGGGATTTAGAAGAAGGGTTTATAGTAGTAAAACCTCAACTTCCTTGTTATTATCGTTATGAAAAAAGTATATAGAACATGATTTATGACAAATTTTATTTTCTAGCATTTATATTTATTTTTCAAAAATTTATATTGAGGAAGATTTTTGATATAAATTAGAGAGTTGGTCTCTTTAATCAGGATTTGTCAAAAATAGTGTCCTTTATAGGAACTTTATATTTCATTAACATATCTTGGAGATAAGATCAGGGTAAGTTGTTAAACTGTTGTTAAGGTAAGATTATTTAGTGAAAGTGCTTCTTTTGGGAGTATATGTTGAGAAAGTTCTATGTTGAGGGTATGAGAGGTTTTAAGTGTGTGGGCACATACTTAAACTTGACAGTTTTAAGTATGTAGGTGCATAGGCAGGAGAATCGTGGAACTACTTTTCCCGTATTGTATAGAGATCTTGCAAAATAATTTTCCTGTACTACAGTTGTCTAATTTATGAACATGTGATCATGCAGTAAGACTGATTAAAGCTTGACTAAAGCTAAGCATATTTTTTTAGATTAGGTTAGTCCTATTTAATTAGATTAGGAAAGTCCTATTTCAAAATATGTTTTATGTAAAACCTCCAGAAACCATACTCTAAACCATGTTGAGCTAATCCTAATGTCTGATATGCACATCATAAATAAAGTAGTAAAATATGCTAACTTTTAGTCGCCTAGCAATTTGTAATAAAATCTGGAGAATCTGCAACATAACTTTTCCATTTTTTTTATTAATCATATCTCTTTTGTAATTAAATTATCAAAATGTTTTTACTATATTAATGGAAACTTAAAGTAAGAAATTCTTACCTTATATAGTTACTTGAGCAATACTTTATTTTCTATTAGCAACATTATGAAATCAAAATATTTGAATTCTATGTTATTACCAGTAGAAAAGATATTAGTTTGATTGTAAATTATGAAACATAAACCTAAAAACCTTAGCAATGAAAAAAAAAGCCTAATAGCTTTGTCAAAAGCATCCACATCCCTGCTTTAATTTGCTGGCATTGATGTTTTTACTTTTGTTTATTAGTGAATCTCAAAGCTGCAATACATAAAGGAAGCAAAAACTTATATATGATTGTGCCTTGCCTCTAACATACAGTAGCACATATTTTATTTTTGTTCCGAATAACTGAGCATCAAGTTGAATTGGGCATTAATTTACAATTAAATATAAATATATAAAAAACTCCAATTTTACAAAGTTTAATCACTAAATACAAAAGAGAAAGGAGTACATCTAAAATACATTAATAGTAAAAATAAACAGACAAAAGACTGACTATAATTGCCCTTAAAATGCATGAAATACTTGTCCAAGTTTAGTTGGAATACATGTATGCCCCTCTGGGTTTATAGATATGTTTAATTGTTAGCATTTCTATGGGTCTAAGGTTTTATTTTATTATTTTTTATTTGTCTCACATCATTTACTTCACTTTGAATTTTTTTTTAATAGAATAATTTCTTATATTGCTTAATTCTTAGTATTGTTGTAATGATCTTTTGAGTGAGTCCCCTGAGGTGTGCCTTACCTACTTATACTTGATAGAATTTAAAATGTGGATATAATGCTTTATGTCTGTTCAACTATATTCATGACTCAGAACAAATAAAGAATATTATTATGTCCATCTTCATTAGAAGTTTTCTACAGGCCCCCTCCAAAATATAATACTTAAAAAATAAATTAAAAGACTGACTTTATTTGGAGCTTTTATTGATTAACTATAATAAAAGTTATGTGTACATTAACATGCTGAATTTGACTAGTTTTGCCATAAACAAAGCTATATATCATCAATGAAATCAGAGTCCACAAACAATATTGAGATATCGTCCTGCACTGTTGATGAACTTTATTTTTGTTTTGGTATTCATTACCATAGCCAGGCAGGTTACTTGCATTCTTTAAACATCAATTGTCATGAGTTGTGTGCACCCACTTTGACCAAGAACATTGGTTACCAGCCATTTAAGCTTTGGGGTATAGTAATTATATACTATTATATTATTACACAAAAAATTCTATTTAAATGCTTTCAAATTTATATACATTCCAAAAATCAAATATTTAAAATGTAACTATGTTTTATTTGACGAGAAGCTACCTATCATAAGTATTCCTTCAATCTCTATCTAACTTTGAATAATCACATATTTACATATTTCTCTGTCAAGTGTAAGCAGATGTGTTTATTTTTATAACGAGTATTAAAATAATAGTCAAGATTTTTTAACCCAGTTTAAAAATGTCTCTAGTGTTATCTTCATTACAAAATTTAACTTGCTCTTTTCTACATTTCTTTAGAAATGTATTTATTATACTCATACGTTAGAAGAAAGAGTAAATGAAGTTAAATTATTTTATATTTATTATTANCTCTCTCTCTAGATATTTAAGATACTAAATTGGGCATCTGCTAATAAATCAAATATTTTTGAATATTTATTTTAATACTAAATTTAAGTTTCCATTGCTTTTAAATACAAATCATTAATTTGCTAATTTTGCCAAGTTTAGAATAATTAAAATATTTTCTTGTAAAACTTTTATGAAGAATAAATTTAAATTAATTATTTAAATTCACATTTTCTCTTATAGACCTATTTCAACCAAAATGCACTGACTCTTATAAGATCATTGATAACTGGAGGAGCAACACCAGAACTAGAGTTGATTCTAGCTGAGGGTGCTGGTCTCAGAGGAGGCTACAGGTAGTGACTATGAATTTTTTGTTAAAAATATGGTGCTTACACATTCACTAAACCAAAAACACACTTGATACACACAGTTAACTTCATTTTTGACTAATGAAGAATTATATTTTATTAATATTTTTTTTTCTAAAGGATTTTAATAAATCTTAAAAATGTTTATAACTTGACACATATAACTTATCAGTTTCTTCACAAATAGTTAATTCTATAGTTTTGGCAGAACAATGCTTACTTGAGATGAAGACAATGTATTTATTTTTATCTTGGAGATATTATCTATTTAGCTTATTTATATAGCCATTCTTTGATATGGAGGAGATAAGTTATGAAAACTGAGGAAGTTTTGGAATTGTATTGCTGTCTCATAAGCAAACATCATTACAAATTGAGGATATGTTGGAATGTAAGATTTAAAAATTGAATAAAGTAAAAGTAAAGCCCAAGGATACTGCCTTGTAAAGCTCCTTTATTAATGGGATGAGTGGGAGATTTTACATAAAGGAATAAAATGTGGAACAGTTTTTGAGCAAAATGAAAAAATAAAAGACATAAAGCAGGGGTTTATTGTTTTTTTTTTTGTTTTTTATTCCTGAGTTGCTCTCAAAGATGGGTTGACTATGAATTAAGTTGATCTTGCAGTCAGCTTATATTGAGCTAGCACAATTTTACTGTTAAAATTGTTTAAGTTTTTTTAAATAATTTGAAAAATTTTTGAGAGTAGACTTGTTAGTTTGGTCATACAATTTTTAGTTAGGAGAAAAAATGCCACAACTGTAATCCAAAGTCTGTAATTCTATTAGATTTTTTTTTTAATTTATAAGATGAAGTAATTGATGAGCATAGTGAGAATGAGAGCTTCTTCTTCTTCTTTCTCTTCCTCCTTAGTGCCTTTCAGCATGGAGGTGCCTCAGTCCAGACAAACCAAGCCTCCCGGTCTCAAGCCAGTGCCCTCATGGCATTCCAATTTTTTCCTCTCTTCTCTACTACACTTGTGACGTAGTCGGTCCATTGAGTTCTGGCATCCCGGTCATCATTCATCCGGCAGAGATGTCCAAACCATCTAAGTTGCCTCTTTTCAAGGTTATTCTTTAGGGAACCAACCCCCAGCTGTTCTCTAATCTTATCATTCCTGACACAATCTCTTCTGGTTCGGCTCGCTTTTTTATAGAGGTACTTCATTTCCGCTCTGCTTAACTCTGCTTAGGTGCAGTAACTCTGCTTAGGTGCTTGTCTATTGGTACCCAACTTTCACTTCCATATAGGAGGGTAGGTAGGTAAACAGCTTTGAAGATATGCAGCTTTACATTTTTCTCCACCTCCCACTTCCCTATAACTGTGTTGCAGAGGTAGTAGTAAATTGAGTTTGCCTTCTTTATACGATTGGATATCTCCTGGTCTACCTTTCCATTATTTCACCTTTGCAGAGCACCTCAACGTATTCTTGTTCCTGGCCAATGTGTATTATTTTACTTTTTCTGGCATTAATAGCCATTCCTTTCCTTTCTAGCTCGGCTTCCCATTCAATTACAGCTTGCTGTAGGCTCTCCTTAGTTTCAGCTATAAGGACAATGTCATCCTCGAATACCATTACTTGGACAAGGATTGCCCTCATGTTCCATGGTTTTCCAATTTCCAATGGTTGTACAGGCTATCCTATGTTTGCACATCTTTAAAATTTCATTCATGTAAATAATGAATAGGAGGGGACTCAAACTGTCTCTCTGCTTTACACCTTTCTCAATTGCAAACGTATCAGACTCTTTTCCATTAATCCTTACTATCCCTTTGGAATCATGATAGGTCGACTTGATAGCTTCTATNACATCTTTTATTCTCTTTTGACAAATTTTGTTTTTAAAGTTAAAAACCTTGGAAATTTTGGAAAAAAAAAATTTCAGTTCTAGAGTTTTCAATCATTAGAAATTAAGTTTATGCTAATTTACTAATTTCAGGATCGGAATCAAGCAGCAATGACAGTGCTTAATGGACATGTTGTTGTGTGCCTTTTTGCTGATCCAGACTCTCCTTTAATTGGGCTTCGGAATTTGGTCATGCCTTTAAGAGCTTCAAATTTTCATTACCATGAACTGAAGCATGTTGTAATAGTTGGAGCAGTTGATTATATTCGTAGAGAATGGAAGATGCTTCAAAATCTTCCTAAAATATCTGTTCTTAACGTAAGTTTTTGAAATATAATTTGTTTGTCCAAGTTGTTTGCTCTTTTGGTTTAGTTACATTTAATTTCTTATTAAATAGCATTATATTTTTAGGCTTACTTAAATTATTTTATTTTTCTTCGTAAATTGCCTTTTTACTTTTATTTTATACATTTTAGTAATCATTTCATCAAGATTTGTTAATAATGCTAATATCTAATTATTACTATTTCAGGGCTCACCATTAAGCAGAGCTGATTTAAGGGCTGTTAATGTAAATTTATGTGATATGTGTGTAATTTTATCCGCAAAAGTGCCTAGTAATGATGATCCTACATTAGCAGATAAAGAAGCCATTCTGGCCTCATTAAATATTAAAGCAATGACATTTGATGATACAATTGGTGTCTTGAATCAAGGTATTTTTTTTTTTCTGAAATTTTATTATTCTTTTACCAACTTTATTTGGAATTATTTTTAACAATCATACTTACCAGGTATGCAAGTTTAAAATGTCGTTTATTTCTTAAAATATATACACAGTAATTTAAAAAAAGTATAATATATTTTATTCAAAGTACTGGCCCTCGCTTTCTACACATTTTGTCTATCTCTCGGGCAATATATGGATACCATTCCAAAAGAATGCTTCATCTTTATTTGAAATCCATTCATCGAGCCATTTTCGTACGTTTTCGAAATTGTTGAAGTGTTGCTCCGCCAATGAGTGTCCCATCGATGAGAAGAGGTGATAATCAGAAGGTGCCAGGTCAGGTGAATACGGCGGGTGGGGTAGGAGTTCCCAACCAAGCGAAGAAATCGTTTCCTTAGTCAATCTGGCTGAATGTGCAGGAGCGTTATCATGTTGAAGAATGACTTTGGCGTGCCTGTGAGCCCATTCTGGGCGTTTTTCGATCAATGCGTGACTCAAATTGATCATTTGTTGTCGGTAGCGCTCGGTATTAACTGTTTCGCCGGGCTTGAGAAGCTCGTAGTCGATTTGGTCGATTTTCTCATTTTTGATCAGTAACATCAAAATCACCACGTTTGAAACGTTGAAACCAACGTTCACATGTCTTGACGGTTGGAGCAAGTCGCCATAAGTCTCAACAAAAATTCGATGACATTCAGATGCCTTTTTCTTTTGATTAAATAAGAAAATCATGACATGCCGCAAATGCTGTTTATTTGGCTTAAAATTAGACATTTTTAACACCAAAGAAAGGTATGATACGTCCACGTAAACGACTTAAAAAGAACTGACTTTTGTAAACAAATGACTAACAAACAAAATAGTGTTTAGAGATAAGCAAATCCTTCAATAGGCTAAGAGCGCATTCTATTGGAATTAAAACGACATTTTAAACTTGCATACCTGGTAAACATGCTGAGTATTACTAATAAAATTCAGCATGTGTCAAAAGTTAGAGCATCAGTCAGTTATATTTTCCAACTCGAATGGCCAGTCTGAAGAGACCTCAAATTTAAGGGACTCAATTAAGTTAGATATATATTTTTTAGTTACTACATTAATTTGGGGTTATTCTTGGTTAATGTTACTTACAAATCTTTGGGTGTACATATGATATCTAACTAAATAATTATTTAATAGTTAATGAGTGGATATTTTTTTTGTTTCCTTTTATATTTACTGATGTTTACATACTATTTACACAGAGTAGCAAAATGTTCACTAAATTTCATTGAATACGATTTTTAAAATTTTTTTTTTATTAATTCATACCTATATACATACACACACACATAGATATGTTTAATTGTTAGCATTTCTATGGGTCTACGGGTCATTCTTATGGCTGCATTTCTGGCTCAGTCTATTATTAAAAATGCTTTCTTATTTAGAGAAAATTAATAATGAACTAAAATGATATGAAATAAACTATGAGAACAAAAACTGTAGATTTCAATATATTTGTGATATGGGTTAGGTTAGATTAGTTATTTTTCTGAGTAATAAACTTCTAGGGCTGGATTTTTTTTTTTTTTTTTCTTCAATTGGGTGGATTATAAAGAGTCTAAAATTTTTGTAGGACATATATTTTTTATTTACAAACTTTTATGTAGTACTTAGTATTATATAATCATATGTAGGTAGATAAGTATATGCATATATGTTCGTTTGTAAACGTACTACTCATCTACATTTTTTCTTACAACTGTGATAACTCCTCTAGAAGGTCTCTCCTTTCTTCTCCTATTTCTTTGTCCTTTCTGTAAATTGTATGTTGAAGTGAAATTCTTTAGTCTGTTTGCTTTCTTGTAAACAGAGCACTGCTAGGGACATGTCTTCTATCAGTATCCTCATTTTCTTAGATTTGAGTTCTAATGCCATTACAGTTCCAGTTAATTAATGCCATGGTGTTTGGAAAATTATGAGTGAGTACATGACACATGTACAATACAATGTTTTGTGTTTTGTATGTGGTACAATACAATGTTTTGTATGTGGAAGGCTTTTGTTATGGTTTTGCTACTAAAATTATTATGTGTCTTTAAATTATTTGGTATTTCTAAATATTAATTACTTTTGTATATAAGTATAATCCTGTAGCAAATTTGTATACATTGCTGCATATTCCAAGTGTGATTGGCTTTATTAAAACGATATAGTAAAATAAGAAATTGGAATGTTTGTAGGCAGGAGGACTTGCTGTATTCTCTCCCAAAGTTTATGTCCAAAGAGAGAGGTAGAGGGAGACAGGGATGAGAGTTAGGGACCACTGGGTGGGGGTATGAAGGAGGGAGGAGAACTGGTCCGGAAAGTGAGGGGAGAGGAGAGTGAGAGAACAGTGCAAGAGCTCCTCTCCTTGGAGCTTGATAATCTGGTAGCCTTGCCTGTGTAAATGAAGTCATGGGTCTGTATTTCTATGTCAATCAGCCCTACTTTCCTATGGGCCCTTGCTGTTTCGCATAATTTATGATTCCTGTGACAGGATGGATTTTCCGATACTTTTTCATTGTCTTATTATAAAGTATTTTTTATATATATTGAATGGTTTTAATTTCACTTTCCTTAATCAATTTTGGGCAATTTCAATCTAGGCTATGATAAGATGATGATTTCCACAATTAGTGCAATTCGAGACGGTTGAATCCTACGATCGACCACTGTTCAGGTTTTGCACAATGAGGACATAAGGGGGTTTTGGCGCATTTATCTACAAAATGCCCGTTTCAGCACTTTCTGCATCTAATTGAATTGGGGATATACATTTTTACATTTATTTTTTGAAATCTCACATAAATTGATTTATTGAGGGTAGGTAGAGAAAAAGTTATAATTTTGTAAGAAATTACATTCTAATGTATAGGTGGGTTTGTCTATCATTTCCTGTCTTTCCAGAAACTTTTTTTTTTTTTTTTTGTCTGAAGAAGAAATATCAGGTGGTTTTTTCATGTAAGGTCTATTTTTTTTTCAGACATTCTCCTATTTACTAGTAAAGGGGAAACTACGTTATTAAATAAAATTAAGGGAAAAATTTTTTAAATAAATTTAAAAAGAAATCTTTAAATATAAGTGGATAAATAATATTTCCGTTTTTTAAATAATAATATTACCATTTTTTAAACATATGCTTTACATTTTCTATAGGGATATAAATAAGGTTGCATCCTTTTAATAAGTAATACAAAATAATAATAATAAGTAATTATTTACAACTATTAAATTGGTTGAAAAATTAGTCGAGTCTAAGTCGCTGAGGTGATAACATTGATCAGCAGGAGTGGATAATAAGCGGGCAAAACCCAACTTGCCCATCCAACTAAGTTTTATAATAATTTTCTTTGAATTTATTACCTAACATGAAAAAACCAGCTGATATTTCTTTTTCAGAACATAAAAGAATAAAAGAAGCTGGAAAAGTGTTGAAGAAACAAATAATGAGCCTCAAGACCTTAAAAATAAAAATGAAGAGGAAGACCTTTAAAAATCCCAGAATCAATTTGCATGGTATTTCAAAAAATAAATGTAAAAGTGCATATCCCCAATCTAATTAGATGCAGAAAGAGCTATAACTTCAGGCACTTTGCAGATAAATGTACCAAAACTCCCATTGTCCTCACGTGCAAAACCCAATTGTTCCTCATCTCTTATGAAGGATATAGTTGCAATTCTATTGGTCTCAGTGAAAAAATTCTTATCTTCCCTACTAGTACTAGCTACGTACTCTAGGTACTGGGCATAGTTCCTTCATGGCTCAGTGGATTAGTCTGAGCATCCTCTCTTGGAGAAGACTCTTGAAGAGTTCTTTATCCAAAAGGTCTTTTAACCGTGCTGTGAGGGTGTAGCTCATAATAGCTTTATTGGGCACACTCCAATAGATAAATCGGTCTATGATAATAAGGCAATACTGCTAATTCTTATATAATGGCTGAGGTCCTATAATGTCCCCACGTAGTGCTTGAAATGGGAGCTTGGGGAGAGTGTCTTATAAAAAAACTCAACCTTTCATCTAGAGTTTGGTGGCTAAAAGTTAAAATTTGACTGATAATAATTAAAAATCTATCAGTTAGTTATAATAATAAAAATTATTATTATATTAATTAT
>KZ807402.1:469007-481325 GCA_000696205.2 Oncopeltus fasciatus
ATTCAATTACAGCTTGCTGTAGGCTCTCCTTAGTTTCAGCTATAAGGACAATGTCATCCTCGAATACCATTACTTGGACAAGGATTGCCCTCATGTTCCATGGTTTTCCAATTTCCAATGGTTGTACAGGCTATCCTATGTTTGCACATCTTTAAAATTTCATTCATGTAAATAATGAATAGGAGGGGACTCAAACTGTCTCTCTGCTTTACACCTTTCTCAATTGCAAACGTATCAGACTCTTTTCCATTAATCCTTACTATCCCTTTGGAATCATGATAGGTCGACTTGATAGCTTCTATCAATTCTTGCGGGATATTGTTCTCTGAAAGAGCATTCCACAGTTCTTGTCTAGGGACCGAATCAAAGGCAGCTTTTAGGTCTATAAATGCCAAGAAAATACTCTTTCCCCGTTCCCATGACTTATCTATTATTGTTCTGAGGGAGAAGATATGGTCCTGGGTCTGGCGTTGAGACCTGAAAGCAGTTTGTTCCTCTTCCAAGTCATCCTCCACTAGTTCTCTCAGCTTCTTTTCTATTATGGAAGTATAGAGTTGTACACAACCGGGGATAGACATATAGGTCTGTAGTTCTCGCATTCGCTAGCATTGCCCTTCTTGTGAATGGGGACAATTATGTTGTATTCCCATTTCTTAGGGATTGTTTTTTCAGAGAGAGAATTTGAGTATCTCCAACTAACAGGAGGTGGTCTGAGCCAATTTCTGCACCTCTTATCACTTTGGTATTTGTAAATAATCTTCTAATCCATCGACTGTAGATGTAGTAATCGATTATGCTATTTACATTCCTTTCTTCAGCGGAAAAATTTATTTTGTGTGGAAAGAATGAGTTCACAATGAGCAGATCGTAGTCAATACATAAATCAATCAATATTTGACCATTACCATTCTTAGTTCGTTCACCTCCATGCCTTCCCATAACTCTGTGTGCTCTGCCATAGTCATGCGTCGTAACCGATGAGCCTGTCCTAGTCCGAGGCAAGTTAAGTTGCTTAGAATCTTATATTCTCAACTACGAGTGATTAGCCCAGTAGAAGAGGCCCCGTATCCTAGGGAACTGGCCTCTCGAATACTTATGTCCCCTCAGGAGAATGGTTGGCCACCGGGCTAAACCCCCCAGCATTGGTTACCTGTTGGTCCATGGGTCTTTATTCAGTGTATTCAGACCACCCCTCCTAAGAGGGATCCCCCATCTGCCACCCTTGGGTATGCGCTCCCTAGTGGACAGGTTCTGCTGAGAGGTGAATGAGAGCCATTTTATTTATAGTATAAATTTCTGTGTGTAAATTCACCAACTTCAGCTTGGTTGGTGAATTTACAGACCCATTCAATACTTCATTATCCGTAGGATAATTTTTTTTTTTTTTTATGTATACATTCTATATTTTTAATAACAATAGTTTTGACATGTTTCTTTTTAAAGTTTTTTAATAATCATATTTCACTATTTCCAGTTTATTTTAATACCTATAGATGTATATTTTTTATGTAAGATGTGTGTGTATTGTTCATATTTATGCATTTGATTAAAATGCTCTGTACTTTGGTGATAAATGACTGGGCTTCAAAAATGGAACCAATTATTCTGAAAGCTCTCAGCAATTAAAATATTTGAAAATATATAAATATGATTTATATCATATGAAATATAAAATGTCAAAGGCTACTATTTGATAACCCTAATAGTACATTTTTTTTTATTCTTCATAATCCCTACTTAGAAAAATCTTGTTCAAAATCATCTAATAATAATATCTATGGTCAAAAAACTCTCCATTTGAATTTATATATTTGTGTGTTTGTAGAGGGGGGAAGTAAATTACTTAATAAAATATCTCTTTAGCTTTAAATTATCTTCCTTCCAAGTTTCATATTGAAGTCAAATTACATTTATTTAATTTTGTTTAGGAGATGTTGCAATTAACGGCAGAAGGTTGGTTATTTTGTCTGTTACTAGACAATAGATTAGTTTTGTTTTTTGGAGACATTGCCAATCATTTCTACCAATTTTTGTCTAACTAGGCTACTCTTTAAAATTAATAAATAAAATGAACTGTAGTAATAATATGCTATACCTCATAACTAAAGTGAATGTACGTAGAACTTGTACCAAAATTATATGAAATAACATATTATTTCTATTTGCAACCATTTTGAAACTTAGCAATATTAATTTATCTATTTCACCACTTGAGCTAATATAAAACCTGATGATATGCTCACTTGGTATTTTATATGTATATATATACATATATGTGTGTGCATATATGTATACATGTATGTAACTCTGTTATAGCACTTCAGATAGCCTCTCTAACCGAGATCGATGTAGAGTTGGGCAAATCTCTCTTTATGATGGCCCTCTCGCTCAGTTTGGTGAAGCTGGAAAGTATGGTGACCTATTTGTTGCTGCACTTAAAAGTTATGGAATGCTGTGCATTGGATTGTACAGGTAACATTTTTAGGTTAAGATAAGCACTTTAATTTTAATTTGATAATTAAATTTTATTAGAACTGTATTCTAAACATATTTAAAATTTTGAGTAATTTAGTAATTCTATTTATTTAGTAATTTAGTATGTTCCTATACTATATGATATTTCAGTTCTACTGGGTTTATTTTAATTAATTTTTTTTATGTCTTTAACTAAAGTGCTCCAACCCATTTTTATTTAACTTTCATTAATTAAAATTTAAGGTTTTCTACAAGGGTGCTTATGGTTTATGCTTACAGTA
This sequence comes from Oncopeltus fasciatus, assembly GCA_000696205.2. Classification (NCBI taxonomy): domain Eukaryota; kingdom Metazoa; phylum Arthropoda; class Insecta; order Hemiptera; family Lygaeidae; genus Oncopeltus; species Oncopeltus fasciatus. The sequence continues at coordinate 471,764 of KZ807402.1, forward strand.
TATGATACTGATTTTATGCATTTCTTTATTTATATTAATTCTTTCATGATATCAGCACAGGATCTTATATATATAACTCCTTTGTAATATAAATAGAAATTAATCAAACTAACAGAAATTTCATATAATTCAGTTTTTCTTACAGTTTTTTACCATTTATTTTTAATTTTTGTATCTTATTAACTATAGAACCAAGATTTTATTAAAAAAATTTTCGAACACATATATTCTGGTTGGCATCTAAAACTCTTAATAATGAAATGGTATGCTACTCATGCAGTTAAGAAATTTCAATATTTATAAACATTTTTAAATAATAGATAGACCCTGACCAATAAATAAAAATCTTTAGTTATTTGAAATTATGTTATTCTAATTATATAGTTGTTCTATTAATTTTAAAACATGAAACCTCTGCCTAACATTGCTAAGCCTTTTTTTTGCTATTTTAAATCCAATTTTTTGACTGCAATAATGACCCTGTTAAGAACTCTCAAGTTGTACAATTTCATCTAAAACATTTTAACGCTGATGAAACTAATCATTATGAATCCACAATGGTTTACTAATTTTCAAGCTGGACTCATTTACACAGGCATGTGAGATGAAAAATTAAAATATGATTCTATTCCTACTATTCAGGATCTATCAATAGAATTTTAACTCAGCTGGCTGTTCATAATGCAAACTTAAATCTCTAAAAAATTGTATACCTTTAATCATGGTTCAACATCTAAACTTGTCATCATATAAACATGTTAGGTCATATAAACTATGTAATAATATGTTATTGTTTGTGTGGTCCTTGCTATTGTTTTTAATTTATGTTTATTTTAGATGTCCAAAAGGTCTAAGAGTGGACCAATTTCCTTGGTTTGTCTGTACCACCTAAAGTGGTTTAAGAGGTTCCTTAACCATTTAAGACAGAAAACAAGTTTCCAGCTCTCACCTATTTAATACTCCTAAGATAGCCAAATAACACCAATTATAGTCTCTAAGTAAAGAAAAACAAATAAATAAATATTCTATGATGTTCTCATCAGACTAGCCCCTCTGAATCTTCTGAATCTCATAACCTAACCACTCACAACTTCTTGGTAAATGTATACACAAGATATTACTTATTTTATGGCCCTTAGTCTTGTCACCAGGAAAAGTACTGACTCCAATAGTGTAGTTTATATATGTATGGTTCTTGGCAAGTTTTTTTGAAGTTAGATTTATTGTAGTGTTGGGCAGAGTCCAAGGAAGGTGAAGTTCAACCACCATTTATTCTATTATATCTGATTTGTGTATTTGTGGCTTAAATATTCAATTCCCTTTAGGTTTCGTGATACTAGTTCATCATGTGATGCCTCATCGAAGCGATATGTGATAACTAACCCACCCGATGACTTTTCACTCCTTCCTACAGATCAGGTATATGTATATAATGTCATTCTTTTATTTATTTTATTTTTACTTAAAAGAAGTATATTTAAGTCATTAACTTATTTAATAATTTATTTTTAATTAATTATTTGTTTCAGGTTTATAATTTAAGGGATAAAAAATGAATTTAGTTTAAGTTCAAATGGAGAGTTTTGTCTGTAGAGATTATTAGTGGAGAATTTTTTATTGGGGTTGATAAAAAAAAAAAAAAATGCAATTTAAAAAAAGTGTGTATTTTTTATTATCTGCCGAAATAGGCTTACATTGTAAGCCATCTTCAGGGCTTTTGAAATACAATGTCATAAGAAAAACAAAAAACTATATGATATACTTTATTACTACATAGAATTGATGTAACTACAAGTAATGAGTTTGTAATATATGTATTTGTCAATGTGTGTTTCATCACATAATTTTTTTATATGGTTGTTGAATTTTGTGATAAGTGCTGGTGTGGGGACTCTTATTCCTTGTCACTATTATTATCCATAACACCAATAGATAGAGCCTATTTCCACTGATTGGTGCACTAAACACATTTATTCAGGTCTTCTTCTCCACTTCAACTCATAAATAAAAAATAAACGTGGCTAAAAATCTTATTTACGATCACTCACAGTCTGTTACAAGACATTCCACAACAAAACATTAAACATGTGACATCCTTCTCTCTAAATGTTTCACTTCTCACACCATTAAAAAATTTGTTAATGAATTCTACATTTCCATTTCCCTAACCAAGCCCCTCTCCCAAAATAATGCTTTCTGTTCTATCCCTTATATTCCCAAACGTTCTGAAAAAAGTAAGAAATCCCTTATAAAAACTTTCCCTAACCTTAAGCTTGCTTTTTCCACTAACAACAAACTTAAATCCATTTACACCCACCTCAAAGTCTCCATTCTTCTTCCACTCATAATTGGCATAGTTCATACATTGAGCAAACAAAAAACCCTATTTCCAGTAGAATCAATAATCACAAAAATGACATTAACCAAAAACAAATAAAAGCTGCCCTCGCAAAACACGTCAGTCATGAGGGACAATTATTTGACTTTGATAACATTATCATTCTTTCCACAGAACCCTATGAACACATTACATGGCAACACAATACAGTTAACGACAGAACTGACATAGAACAAATTTCTTCAACTAATTCAAACATTTTCAACATTCTGAAAAACCTACCTATTTTTGTGGTATTGCCCCTTTTGATGCAGGCCGCTCTCCCTTTGTACCTACCCCCTCACATCCCCCACCCTTCACCCTTCAGTTTTCCTGATTTCCAAACCTTACCTTTCAGTTATGAACATTTACTGGCCCTTAGTAAATTTGATCCAGGTGCCAACACCATCTCCTCTTGCCTTCATGATAGGTTGGTGTGGTGAATTTTCTACTCATTTGTTATTGTTTTTCCACAAAATTTGATATCACATTACTTTTAGATACATCAATTTCATGTAATAATAATGTAAATCATATAGTTTTTGTTTTTCTAGTGACATTGTATTTCAACAGTCCTGTAGATGGCTTACAATGTAAGTTGATACGTCGGCAGATAACAAAAAATACACTTTTTTTTTAAGTATTTTTTTAGATCAACCTTGTCCAAACACCAACAAAAATTCTCTACTAGAATTTAGTTTAAGTATTTTGTAATGGTGAATTTTGAAAAATGTCTAATTTTTCAAACAATTTTACAAAATTTTCTCTAATCCTATCGAGGTCTGCAAATCATATCTTTTTTATTATGCTCTTTCAAAATCCTTAATAAATGATCAAAGATCCATTATTTCTAACAATATTATTTGTTTATATTTCTTTCCATCAAAAAAATAATTAGCTATAATCTTTCTTCCTTATGCCCACTTAAAGAGCGCGTTCGAACTTGTTAACTTGGATTCATGGTTTTCCCTTATTCTTCTCCTCATACCAATATTTCTTTCTAAACCTGCTGTGCAGTTTATTTGTTCTTCCATCCATTGTTTACTAGTGGTCTTGGCTTTCTCAGCTAAAGTGTGCTTCGATAAAAGCAATCGAAGTGCAAAGGCCTTGCAACTGATTCCTTCCTGATGGTATCTTCTTTGATATTTAGTTCCTTTAAGTTTTGTTTGATTTATTCAAACCAGCTAAATTTGTCCTTCTTTGAATTTACTACACCAAGCAGCTTTTTTGCCTATCTAGTGTCATCTATTCTGCAGATGTGGCCATTGAATTTCAATTGTCTCCTGGATATGGCATTGGTGAACGTATCGGTTACTGTGTGCAGATTTTTAATTTTTTTTTAAAACCATATAAATTTACCTGAAAGGGGCCATATGAATTTTTCATTCTTGCTTTTTAATGTCATCAGTTTTAAAGTTACCTCCTAGAGATGTAATTTCCGAAGCATACAAAGCTTCTGGAAAGACAGCTGTCCTGTAATAGCTCAGTTTTGCTTTTCATGATATTGCTTTTTTATTATAGTAGTTTCTTGGGAATGCTTTCAGGAGTTTAGTGGCTCTTTATAAATGAGCGGAAGACTCTATATGTGAGATAGTGAGTGTACACATACGGGTGCATTCATGTATTGTGAAAGTTATTGTAATTGTTTGAAATTGTTCTAGAAAGTTCTTCTAAAATATTTAATTGTTATGGTTACCAAGGTTTCATCTTATTATCGATATAACTTAAGATATTAGTAATTGGTGAAATTGTCTTTTAAAATCATTTGTTAAGACTGCAAAATATACCTAGATCCATTAATCAAGGAGCTCAGTAAAGATTTGTTGTCTTTTTATTCATCTGTGTGTAATAGACCAATAAATTCCTGTTGTAATGTGCCCAATTATATTAATGAACACATTAAAACATGTATTTGCATACCCACCCATCTGACATGGCTAAAACTATTGGTAAAATACATTTTTTATAGTAAAGAAAATCTTATTGATTGGTATGAAATCAGTTGAATATATTAATTTGTCATAAAATGCTATATAATATTCATTTCCAGAAATCTAAGGATGCATTAAAATTTGGATATATCATGTAATAAATATAATTTATATTTTCTACATCATTATGAGTAATACATCAATATTTCATTAAAAGTGTAAAATCCACAAACATAAATGGATAAACATAATATATACATTTGAATATAATATCACATTACACAATATACATAATATCACTTATATAACATAACTTATCACAATACCAACACAAATATGTATTTTGCATTGTAAACAGAAAAAGGCTTGAATTCACTTCTTAAATTTAATTTTTTTTAAATTATGTGATAAAGTTAATTTTCCATTAAGTTCTAATTCATAAATTACTTTTTGGATAAGTCAAATAACAATAACTTACTTCTTACTTTATTTATTGTTTACGATTATTTTAAGTTTCTTTAATGCATAAGTAGCTTTATTCATTTTTTTTTTTTTGTTTCTAATTAAATTTTGTGCCAAAATTTCTCTTAATAATTTAGTATTTTGGCCTCTTCATTTTTTTTTTTTTAAGCTGATATCTAAATTTGTAGGTTCATTACCTTTCATTTAATAATCACTGTCAGTCAGTTATATAATGTGTTTCAGAAGTATTTAATGCCTCTTTGTTTTGCAGCATCTATTTACTTCCAAGTGTTTTATTTATACTTACAGTTTTGATTTCTGTTTTTAGGTGTTTGTTTTAATGCAATTTGATCCTGGAATGGAGTACAAACCTAAAAGTGGAACTAAGGGAAAGGATGACAATTCCTGACTATTGCTTTGTAGCGCTCTCACTGATGGGCCTTATTCATACATTTAAATTGTTATTCACCGACTCACATTGCTTCACTTATGCTATAGTCTTTGGGGAAAATAACAATAAATTAACATATATTTTACTTTTATTAAGTTTATAATTGTTACTCAAAGAAACTCTGAAAAGTAGAAAAGCTTTTTAAATACTGATTATAGGACTTGTATATAACTTCATAATTGAATGGTTTTGTACTATTTGAAGTGACCAAAATGTTTACATGTTTTTAAAATAACATTACTTCACCTAACTAAGAAGGTCCCAAATAATGAATCACATAATGCATGCAGCATTTAATTTTTTCACTTTTTCTTACTAATTCACTTCTCCAATGCCATATGTCTTCCCTAACAATTTTTTTTTTTTTTTTTTTCTATTAAAGGGTAGTTTCCGCCATACTCAAATTCTTCATCTTTTCCCTATTTAATATATAATTTTGTGAGCTTTGACCAATCTTCTTGTAATTAATGAACCCTATGTATACCTTACCAGCCTAGTCTTAACTTTCAGCAACTTTAGAGGGGGGGGGGGGGGGAANCTTATGATTTCTTATATATTATTTATTAATAATTGCTAATTTTTTAAAGGAGGGAAACAATTTTTAAAATTGTTATATGCATTGTTTTTGGTCACTATATTCTCTTCACATAAAAGCTCATATTTTATGTACTTGGGTAAATTCCAATCCAAACTAATGTTCTTGCTTTGAGTTACCCAACTTAATTAAAAAATTTTCTTTGATATATTTAATATGAATATAGCAAAATGAAATTATGTGAGTGATGATAAATTGAGTAATATTTTGAATAAGTGAGTCCAGTGAGGGTAGCTACAAGTGTCTTAAGAGAAATCACTAAGACTTTATGTTAAAAGCATATATATATATATATATATATTGTAATTAATGAACCCTATGTATACCTTACCAGCCTAGTCTTAACTTTCAGCAACTTTAGAGGGGGGGGGGGGGAGAAAAGGTTATATAATGTAACTTTAAATAATTTAATGAGTTTTTGTTCAGATAAATTTTTGTTATTTTAAATAACCAATGGTTAAATAAAGTTATGATTCAAAATTAAATTATTTTAGGAGCCATTACTGATGTCAGATTCTTCTTCTTTATTTTTTATATTCCTTCTGCAGCCACTTCTTTATATTTTCTTTTCTTTGAGATTAACAATTAGAAGTTATGGATAATATTAAATGAAATCAGAACCATTAAATAGAACCAAAATTATTCAAGTATTTCTCAGAATTCGATTTACAGGAATGATTATCTCATATTTTCGTATTGCATTGTTATATTCTTTAGTTTCTATTTACTTTAAAGTGTCTATATATAAAATTATAATACATTTTTTTTTAATTTAGATTATTATCCAGATTTTCATAAATATTTGTTTGCTGAATTAACCTTGCTCCACTTTTGTTGTCAATGCTTAAAAAAGTATGTGTTATTTTACTCTATTTTACTTAGATCTTAGGAGTTAATCATATATAATTTAGACTCATAGAGTATTTCAAGACTAATGATTTTCCATAAATTCATATTTTTGTAGCATTTAGTTGTTTACCTTGTTTTGTTTTAAAATTTAAATATCATTTTAAGTACTATCTGACTTAAATAGGTTTAAATATTTTAAATAATTTCAGATATTTTATATGGTTTAAAAAAATCCAAGAATTAATATTTAAATTTATTTGAACAAATAAAACTCTATAAATATGTTCTTGTTGCTTGTTTTTTAATGTTTTATTCAAGAGATTTATTAATTTAAAAAGCTTCTTCTATTAAAAACATTTCATTAATTATAGTGATTAGTTCCACTAAATGACTATTAAATAAAAGTAATCATTAAGCTCACCATGAATTGATATTTCATTACATATTATCCATTCTAATGAACCTTAAGCAACAATGTCCATTAAAATATACTTCTTGGCTATAATTTTGGCTGATTACTTTTCAGCTTTTGCTAGGTATATGCTATTTATCTCCCATAACTAGAGTTTCACTTACTGCATCTGAACACCAATAATACTAGAGTAATATCAGATTTTTTTTTTTCTTTTTGCTTACCCTTCCAGCTAATAAACTAACAAGCTAATAAATTAAGTTATTTTTTTATAATCAATTATTTAAGGTTATAATTTAAAACTTAAAATTTATATCATAAATCTTCATTAAGTAGTTTAATAAATTAATGTTATTTTCATTATTTTAATATTATTTTTATTTTAATATTAACTTATAGTGTTGGATTTAAAATTATGACACTTTTAAAAAGCTTTTTTTTCTTGACTCTGCTTCTATAATGCGATCAGTAACTATTAGTTTAGTATAATTGCATCATATATCTTCACTCAACCTTTTATTTTTCCATTTTTTACAATTAGTTTCTTTCCTTATTGGCATTTTATCTAGATCATTCACTTTCATGACCTATGGACTATAGAAATGTTAACACTTCTTAAAATAAGGAAGCTTTAAGGGAAAATACCTACACTTATTTTATCTATGACATAAATTACTGTATTTTAGTTAGATATAAATATAGTAGATTGTAAAGAATTTGGCTTTTGTTAATACATTATGATCCATATTTTTAAAGAAAAATTCAGGTATTGAATTTGTTTTTCTACAATTTAGTAAATCTAAGGGGAAATTGAGTTATTTTTCTTAATAATAGTTATTAAAAGTTGTTCAAATTACCTACTTATAGAGCATAGAGTGAAAAAATACAAATAATTATATAGTTTACTTCAACTTAAATTATTTTAAATTAAATATATATATTACTGCAATTTTATATTATTTTAAAGAGTTTTTAAACTTCAAGATCAGAGATTACTTATTATTACCAGTCATAATTTCATGATAACAATAGGCTTATTGCTAATTAACAAACTAATCTAATATTTTCATTTATAATTATTTTTCATTGTACTACATCTTAATGTAGTACAAAGTACTTATACTTTGTAAGTTATACAGTAACAGCACTCTTTTTACAGTCTTGTGATTCCAAAACTTTTCAGGAGATACTACAATTATTTTTTTTTAAATATTAAAACTTATTTATCTGAAATTATAATTTTAATAGTCAAACCTAAAATGAATTAAAAGACTTAATTTATTCACATCCATCTAAATTACTCTTTGTGTGTGCGTACATGTATTTATATTAAATTTTTAAAATGGGAGAACATAAATTATGTATGTATTTGTCAGTGCATTTGTGTGTGTAAAACCTTTAAGTTATTGTTTTCATTTACTTTAAAATTCTCATTAGTAATTTATCAAATTCATAAATCAAAAAAGGTTTTCAAATTATTAATTTAAGAATTATTTAAATTAAAATAAATTTTGTGGGGCATGAACAAATATTTGCTGGGCTGTGGACCAAATAGGTTTTTAAATTTAGTTGTCCTAAGGAGCTGTATTTAATTAGCATTTCTACTGTCAGATTATTTTACAATATTTAATAAATATAAGTATATATAACCTTATAAAATATGCATATTAATTTACAGATTTATTGTTATTTGATTGGTNACTTGAAATATTGTAATATATGAAATAAATATTATTTATGCAAATACAAATAAATAAAATTCACATTTTTATAATGGTTGTACATATGTTCACTGTAAATGCTGATTTGTGTAAAAAAAAAATTTATGTGAATATGTACATATAAAATACACACAAAAAACAAGACTGTGTGTAAATATTTATGGCTCTTTGGGCTTATATATGTTTATACATAAAGTGAATTTTCTTATCATTTAAGAAATATATGTTGTATACCTTGGTGCAGAGAGTTATGAGAAGTTACTTGGCTTATTTATAAAGAATATTAGGAACCACTATTTTTATTTAACTATGATTCATAAAAACTATCATAATAGTAAAACTAAATAAAAATCTAAATGTTGTGATCTTGCCAAGTTCCTTTTCTCATTTTGCACCAGTTGATTGAATTTTAGTAGCACTGGTTGCTAAATTTCCATATTATGGCCTAAACGTTACAGCACTTGTTTGTAAAATAAGCATTGCGCAAAAATTAACATTGCCTTTATCAACAATCATGCTATGTTTGCTATTACTCATTGTTCATGTATTCACACGCAGAAACACACATATACATGTAAGGTTTACATATTTGTTACTTTTATGTCATTAAAGTGTTTGTTTTTTGTTTTTTTAATATGGGTTGGTGGATTAGATCATTTTTGGGAACATATAACTATAATTTTTTTTAGATTATCTATTGTTACTCTTTTCAAACAACAATTAACAATATTTTAACAAATACTTATATATAATAACTTATAATA
>KZ807402.1:482248-502511 GCA_000696205.2 Oncopeltus fasciatus
TATATATATATATAATTTTATGGTTTTATTTGGTTCTTTGGGAAGTACCTTTATTAATTTGCTTAATTAATGTTTTTGAAATTGACAGTACCAGTAAGTAACTAGTACAGTTTCTTTTCTTTTGTAACTATTAAATTGTGAAATTTTTTTTTATAGATCAGATAAAAATTTTGTAAAACTCTAGTCAAAAAGGGAGTGTAATATGTACTAAAGAGTGCTAATATTATTTCGATTTTAGTAAAATTAACATTACATTAGCCTTTAAAATGCCCATTTTAACCAAAAGTAATATCTTTTGCTATTGAAGAACACAAGGAAAAAAAAATTAATTTTCCATTTTTGCTATAAACAATATGTTTGAGCGATTGAAACTAATAGTTCCCTGATGTTCATTGTGTATCAGAATATTTGAATGATATGTTTACTTTTGTTTCCGAAAAAACGACCCTTGCATACAAACATACACTATGCTCATCACCACGAGCTAATCATTAGAGTAAATAGTGAGAAAGGAATAAAGATATGCTTTTGCATTAAAGAAGTTGAGAAAAGCATTCATACAAATGTACAACAGCAAAGCTAAAAAAATTTTTGTTTCATGTTTTTTGAATTAGTTGTAGTACCAGAAGGCTTCATGAAATTTTTCTTTTTAGAAAACTATTTAACAAATAAATTATTTAGGCATGATACATTTATATGTAGAAGTACAAAATTATAGGGTCATGAAAGAAGGGGCTTTCTGCTGGTTGCCACCCCATTCTAAACATCCATGTTGTAGTCCTGGGCGGAATTTGAACCCGCAGCAGATTACCAGACCCAAACGAATCCCCTGGCACCCTCCAGTTTTTCTTAAAGGGGGAGAATATTTTCAATCTTCACTGAATTTTTAATTTATTCTGAAGAATATTTCAGATGTACATTGTTATTTAAAATGTTGTAAAATGGGAATTTTTTTTCCTGCATGACACTTTTTTAAAATTTTAAATACAAGATACTGTTCAAGTATATTTGAGCTTTTTTAAGTTCACCCTAGTGAAAGGTCATGAATGCCATTACCTTCTTTTGAAATATTAATCTTAATATTGGCATTAAATTCTTCCATTATTATTGAAAGGGTGAACTTTATATTTAGTTAATACTTTTTAATTGGCATTAATTTTACTTTTTTTTAATATATATAAAACACAACACTCAAAAAAGGTTAAGGTATAATACCTCAGTTTTAAATGATAAATATATCTTGATAATAATTTATTTGTTATATGTAATGTATATAAAAAATGGCTAAACATATTTAAAGTACATTCCATTAAATAATAGTAATGTTTTTATCCATTTGACTGTAAAATGTTTTAAGAGTGTTTTGGCAGAGTTAATGTATTTATTTTATTAAATAAAAAGAAAAGGACTTAACTTTACGACTAACACTTAGTATCTGGAAGCTACAAGATCTCTTAAATAGACAATAATTCTAATGGTAATCTATTTTAGTAAATCAGGAAGGAATTACTCCGAAAAGAGCAAAAAACGTAATACATAAAATTTTAAAAAATATATATGTTAATAAATAAATTTAACTAGGTTCTCTTGTTGTAGAAGATCATGAGGCCATCTCTGTTTAAGTCGCCGTGTAGGATTATCGGAATGGGTTTGGGAAGATAGTTCATTGGCTAATGGATTAGGATGTTGTTTGAAGCGGAAATGGAATTTGAAGAAACGATTGGTAATGGAGTCATTGACGATGTAGTTTGAGGTCATTGTGAAGGGTAGAGTTGGATACATAGAGCATTAGCAATGGTTCTGAGGACTTTGGACTATAAGGATTGGATGTTGGAAGGTTTACCCCAGAGTTCTATACTGTATGTCCAAATAGGTTTAAGAATAGTTTTGTATATTGTTAATTTGTTGTGTACTGATAATTTCAATGTTCGTCCAAGTAGTCTATATAATAGTCCGCTGCTTCTGTTTAGGTCTTGTCTCTTTTGCCTTATGTGTTCTTTTCATGTTAATCTTGAGTCCTGTATGAAACTGCCTTTCACCGTTAAAACCTCGACTTTTTTTTTTTTTTGTTTTTTTTTTATGAAACTGAAATTTTATACATAAATATGTTATAACAAAGTACCAAGATATTTCCTTAGGACACTCAATTTCTAAATGGTGTAGTTTTTATAAACAAAAGAAGTTATATAGTATATAAAACATTTTAGTAATTCTTGCAATTTTAATTCACTCAATAAATCATTTGTAAGATTTATATATTTCACCTTGTTTTTTCTTAAATTTCCCATTCAACAATTTACGGTTATAGAAGGAGGGGCTATCTGGGCTATTTCAATGTCATTGGTGTTTATATATATGTTTATAATTGGGTAGATACACAATAGTAAATACCTTTGACCCTGAGCAAGCTTTTATATTTCAATAAAATATAAGCTATGGAACTTGCAGAGCCAGATGTGTAAATCCTGAATGTGATTGCTGAGCCAGTGGAATCCCTGCATGTCATTGCTGTTATTCATGTTGGTCTCTTGATGTGACTTTTGAAAATTTTGTACAAATCTTCTCAAATATTATTTAGGACAAGCTAAACAAAACATGTGGTACACATATACCCACATACAGGTTTATGTGTGTTAAAATATATTTTTATTATTTAAATGTTTAAATAAAGCAGATTGGGGATTACAAAATAAATTGTTTTGCCTTGCAGCCTACTGCTGCACAAATCGAGCTTCTTAGATTGTAATATTAACTTATAATTAAATCACTGTACTTGCTTTACACCGTTCTAGCTTAAGCTTTCATAATCATAAAAATCAAAAATGAATTAACATAATTAAAGTAATGAAATATAAGAAGAAAAGCTTTAAACAATGGAGTTAAAGTTTTTAACTTCTTAAAAACATTTACTTTTACATTTATTACTTTTTTTAAGATAATGTGAATGATGCTTTGTTGTATATGAAACACATATGCAAATTAACTTATATATGTTTATTGGCAATGCAAATAAAAACAAGATGATAATTGGATACACAAAAAAAAATTTTTCTCAAAATAATCAGATTTATTTACAAAAAGGATATTTTCTATAAATGTACCATAGACATGTAAGCATTTTTATAATTTATTTGTCAAAAATTATCCTCCTGCAACCATCTTTATTGCAAATAAAATATTGAATGTTGTTTGCAACATCACAAGTTGCTAACTGGTTTGATAATGGGGTCTATTTTCAAGAGCTTCACACAATTTTTATATTTCTTATAAGTTTTATAATACTTTTATATATATATANTGAGTTTAAGAGAATCGTCAAATGAGCTTGCACCCTCATTCAAAATTGCACTAACATTTAGATTATGGACAATGTTTTTTTTTAGCAAACTCTGAAGGAGTGTGCAAAACAATTTTTTGCAAATTTTTTCGATACACTCTCTAATTCTGTCTCGTAGACACCAGAAGGTATATAGAAATTAAATACTCGTAGTTATTAATAAATGTGCATGTCTGTGTCTTTCAATACCCTAAAGGCCAGTTTTCAGTATTATAAATGAAATTTGGCATGTCGCTATTAAACGTAGAATGCAAAGTTAGGTTCGTTCTATGGAGAAAAAGAATTTGAGGATTACCCAAAATGTTTAGGACAAGTAAAAAAAAAAAAAAGTTCAATGTTGCAGGCATAATATTTAGTTTAGAGTTATGAAACTCAACTTTTGTTTATTGACAAAAAAAATATATTAGAACTTTTACGGCGAGATTTAACAATTAAAAACGAGTGTTAATCTTAACCTTAGGTTTTTAATTTTACCGCCTAGAATCTGAATTTAGTCGTTTTCCTTAATTAAATTGTACTTATTGCTCTTCTGCGTAAATTGAACGCACTTGACCCATATGATTTAACTGACAACGATTTAAGCTTATTACAGTATAGCTTTGTTCAAAATGAAAGATTCACTCTTCTCCTCAAATATCCTTGTTTATTCAAAATATACTAAATTGTTAAACATGGGTAAATTCGATCAGTTCTCGCGGCTCAGGGGTGCTAGACTTGAGGAAATTTTTACAGAGCTAACGGGGAAACATATCACTCGGAACATGAGCTCGCCAAAATGAACATAAACAAAACCTATATTAAGTTACTCAAACGTAAAAGTCAATAAAGTAGGAGTTGCGTAAACTAAACAAATTCCTTATTCTCCCAGTTGATAAATATTTCAATTTGAACTATCCATAAACTATCTATACTTTAGTACATTCACAGAATATATATTTTATAAATAATCACTTCAGTTCAGTTTTATTGTTCTAAACACACGCATGCAGTCTCACACGTACGCACACACAGACATATAGTGTATGTAGCAAATGAAACACTCGCGGCTGCGATTGTAATCAAAAACAAGTGGGACATAAGAGTACAGTGAACTCAGAAAAAGAAAAAAAATCACAGAGTAAATATTCGGGGATCTCTCGTCTTTCGTCTGTGAGGAGTGAACAGAGACAGTGTATATATTTATATATATATATATATATATATTTTCTTATACATTAATGCTATTAAAGTAGATAATTAAGAATGTAACTAACAACTAAACTATGAAGTTTAAGTGCTTTCCATGCTCTTCCCTTCAGAACATTCCAGAGCCAGCTTTAGGGATCTTGCCTTTTACACTCATTGACATCTCCAGTAAGATCAAATGATTCATTTACTTTTATCTATGCCCATTTTAATGATAATTGAGAAATCTGTCCATCTGCTTCCTTGGTAACCAATTTTTTTAATTTATATAATGTCAAGTAAGTCATTCTAAGTAAACTTTGGGTTGGTGACCAGTGAGATTCCAAATAGATATTTATAACAAAATAAAAATTTTTTTGGTAGTTCTCTATTGTGATTGATTAGTGAATGCAGATGATCTATTTAATCTTGAGAGAAAACTAAGTTTTTAAATTGCAGGATTCTAAAGGATCATCTGGCTTCTCCTTATTGTATAACAATTTTTTAATTTATTTAAAAATTTTGCTCTTTGTTTACATCAATCAAATAATCTTTAACTTACAAACAACATTTGGCTCTCTCAAAAAATAAAACAAGAATCTTGGGTTATTGATATTCTAGTTAACTGAAGAGAGAAGTGTTCAATAATAATATAAATACATAATAGCAATAAAAAAATTAGAAATATTTCCCTTAAGTTAAGAAAACTGTGAGGTCTGAAGGTGGAGAAGTATTGCATGCTGTAAAATCAAATTTTCCTCTAATAATTTTATTAACTTTTTTTCCCCAATATTTAGCACTGAATTACTGTTAGTGTATTTTTCAATGAAACTTTTTAATGGACAAAACATTTCTTTAAAATAACTTATTTTGTTGGGATTATGTACTATTATTATTATGTGACACTGTTTGTACCAGAAGCATTGTAATGGAAAGCATGATATCAATGTAAAGTACCATTCAATTAAGTAATACATGCATTAGACTAATTAAAAAAAACTCAAAATAGTTTTATTTTTTCAAATGATTGAATAAATACATTATTCAAGAAGCTGTTATGAGATTTCTTTCTTAAGGGTTAAACTTCTTCTTTAGTTTAATGAAACATAATATCTCTGCTAAAATATATCTTAATCTGTTAGTTTATTTGTTTATTAGTTTTTTTAATCATCAGTTTATTGAGAACAATAAGCTGATTCTGATCACTAAAAATATATTTATTGTATTAGCTAAGAGATTATATACTAAGACAAGAAATCATTTGTATGTGTGTATGTGTGTGTGTGTACATATTTTTTTTTCTTTATCACAGATTGTATTTTTAGGTATTTTTACTGTAATTATATGAAGTTAAATAAAGTATATGTTATTCCTAATTATAGTTAAATTTAAAAAAAATTGTATCAGCTTTATTTCTTGTTGAATTAAGTAATTGTTTATTGAAACTGTTAATAACCTGTTAGATTGTTAAAGTGATTTATTGTTAATAAATTGTTTTTATAATTTTAACAAAGAAGATTTTTTCAATGTTGTACACTGCTTATTGTTATTGCAATTTTTTCTTAAAAAATCCAAGTTAGTCTAATTAAAAAATTTGTTTAGAAATGTTTAGTATCAAAAGTATTTCACTACATTTCAAAAGCAGAGTGATTTATGTGTTCAAAATGCTCATGAAAATAAATAATTGATAAATAATTTTACAAAATATTGAGATTTTTACATTACTAATGTTTAGTGAATCATATTCATGAAATTATTTTTATTTACTTCCCATAACGTATAAGTTGAAAATGACCTAACTACTCATGATGCTGGAGGTAATGTTCTAAAAGAAAATGTACAAGTCAGTTTTGCATTGTATATATATATATATAGCAATCAAGAACAGGTGAAATAGAGAGTGCAGTGCACACACAGAAAGAAAATATCATGAGGAGCAAAATTTTCGGGGATCTCTCGCCCTTTGTCGGTGAGAAGTGATGAGAAGCTAGTCTCACTTCTCACCAACGAAGGGCGAGGGATCCCAGAAAATTTTGCTCCTTGTGATATTTTTTGTGTGTGTGTGCAGTGTAGTGAATACAGAAAAAGAAAAAATTACAATGAGTAAAATTTTGGGGAGACTTCTCGCCCCTTATCAATGAGAAGTGAAGAGAGTCCCAGTCGAATGGCGAGAAGTCTCTCCAAAAATTTTACTCATTGTAATTTTTTTCTTTTTGTGTTCACTACACACTTTTTTCCTCCTGTTCTCATTTATTATATATAAAACACACACACACATATAATTGTTATAATTGGTATTATGATAAAGTTGATTGGCTTTGATAGGGAAATTCAATATTATAATATGGGTCTATTTTCAAGAGCTTCACACAATNCTAATCTAACATTACTTACAAGAAAAATTTTTCATACATTTTATAATATTTTATAAAGATATAAAGTAATTATTTTATTAGACTAAATAATTAAAATAATTCTTAATTTACAGTGTTATTTTGCACATTTCATTCTGCTCTCCTTATTAGGCATCACATTATGAAACTTTTATGTCATTACATTAAGTTATATGGTTGTAACTTGAAATATAATTTTCCAAATTATGAAATAGTTGCATGCAACATATTTTCACAGCTCATACTCAATTTTAATAAGTTAAAAGGTATTTTGGTGTCCTACATACAATATTGATGTTTTAAGTGATAAATCTTTAGAACAGTATTGAGGACTGTATGCTTCCTTGTTTTATATTTTTTGTAAAATATTTATGATTGAATTATACAGAACATAGATGTGGAACTTTGTGTTCTCATAATGCTAAACATTTAGTATATGTTATGTGTTTGTGTGTGTGTGTGTGTGTGTGTGTGTAACATGTTATAAATGAAAATATATTTTTAAATTAAATTCTAATGTGAAATTCGTAAGTAATAAATAAAAACTGTTCAGGGTTTCTAGCAAAAATATAAATTATCAAACAATAATGGTATTATATGGGTTAACAGTTTTCAATAAGATTTATTCTAATTCAAGTTTGTATTTTCTGAGGCATATATGATAGTTTTTAATTTAATAATTTCACCCATGCCTCAAATGGCTTAAGCTAAAATTGGAACTAACATATTATTTTTATCCCAATTTTATGCAGACCTGGTTTGGTATTATAAGAGATTTGGTTTTTGGTTTGGTATTATAAGATATTTTTTTGCATAATGCAATTCTGTAGTGAGATGAGGATACAATTTTAGATTTTGGAGAGTATTTTCAAAATTGAGTCCTCATGAATTTCTTCTCTGACTATAAAATGAATTCAAAATAATATTTTATTTTGCTCAAACATTCACTTGCAACCAGAAGTAAACCAAGAACTATGGAAATTAAAGCCAATACAACCTGATATGACATATACTTCAAACATGGTTTATTTTAGGCTAAACTCACTCACCTTTGATTAAAACTGGTTAAGATTACATTATATTATTTGGAGGGGGCAAAAAGAGGACTTAAGGTCAATAAGATCAGCTTATGTAGTTGTATTTTTGACGGAACCTTTTATTCTGTTGGAATGTTTACCATTAATTTTCTTTAAAAAGATTTCCTAAATTAATAAAATCATTATTTTGTCAGACATTGACACATTATTAAGAAAACATTTTCTTCTGAAATACCAAATTTTCACTTTACAAGATTTTATTTAAATTACTTATCACATGTAAAAAGTAATTAATAATAAAGTTTAATAAAAAATAAATAAAAAAGTTACTTATTAATCAATTGAGGAATTTACTTGTTGAATTGACTCAAGTGGATTCCTAAATAAAATCAACAAAATTAAGATAGAGCACTGATAAAAATATGTATGTGTGTGTGTGTGTATGCGTGCAGGCGTGAGTGTGTGTGTCAATGCTGTTGTAATGCTGTCAAGCCTGTCAATAGTTTTTAGCTTTGCTTAATAAAATTTGGCTTATAGCTTTTAAATAAAAATGATAGGCTAGATTTTATTGAACAAAATCGGACTAATAGGAGGGGTAGGTTACTTAAAAAGTCAAGTGGGAGTAGTGGATGTCATATTTAGTTTAGAGTAATGAAACTCAAAAGGGGTTTTTTCTTAAAAATTTAAATTAAAAAATAAAATAAATATTTTTGGAGTCACACAGTGAAATTAAATTATTTGAAATAAGGGTTTACATATAATGTAACTTTTAGTTTTATGCTTATGGGCCAAAAGTAATTAAAAAAAAAATTTTGAAATATCCATTTTAAATTAAAAAGGATTAACTCTGTTTATTATAGAGCAAAATAAGACAAATAGGTGAGGTGTATAACCTTAAATTCAAGTGTGAGTACAAAAAGTATTTTGATGTAGTGAGTTTCATATTTAGTTTAAATAAATTAAACAAAATACCATATTTTATTGAACAAATAAATATTTTTGGAATTCCACAGTAAAATTGAACAATTAGGAGCAGGGATTAATCTGTACAATGAATTGTAATTTTCTTGCTTTGAAGTTGCAATTTTTTTTTCACAAAAACAATTGATTTTTTCATTTAAAATGAAATTCTAAGTTTTTGATGTGTAAATTGGACTTATCAGAGTGGGGTATCAACTGAAATGAAAGTATTTTTGTTTCAGCAGGAATAATACTACATACAGTTTACTGCAAGAAACTTAACACAGACCAAATTATTGATTAAAGGTATATTCTATAAGTGTGGGGATTGCATGACATAGGAAGTTAAATACAAATATTTATCATACCTTCTATTATCCATCTTCATTGGTTTTTCAACCAATGAAGACGGATAATAGAATTATGATAGTTCTATATTCATTGGTGGTGGAAATAACCTTTTAGATTATTTACAAATATTTATCATCTGTAATTCAAGGAATACAACTTCTGAATGAGAGACTTTTATTTATAGGGTTTCTGAATTTAAGAGAAACATGTTTATCTTCAATTTGCAACCCTGTTTGGAATCAATTTAATAGATTTTGGAATATGAATTTACTGACATATTTTCACATGTATTTATGATAGGTGAAATCTATATGAATAGATGTGAAACCTGATATTTCACAGGAAGGAACATCTTTCCTCCTCATATTTGCCCAACTTTCTTACAGTATACAGTATAGCGCTGATTCATCCTTAGATGCCAAATATCTTCAAGAGTGGCATTGTTATATGCCAGACATCCTTTTTTCTAAGACTGTGCTCTCTGTGAGGTTATTCTTTAAAATTGTGTGAGTATTTCTAGCATGGGTTAGCAGCTCATTAAAAGAAGACATTTTTCTTTTGTCCTTAAAATAAAGAAATGATATAAAGACCTGGTGTGTGTGGGGGGGGGGGGCATTTGCTTTCAGTTTTGGAAATGAAAAATGGAAATTATTCATGTTGAAAACCATCTTAATTATAAAAATTTTTATTCAATTTCATTCATTTTTAAAGGTTAAAAATTTAACAATAATAAATTGATTTCTTCATTAAATTCTATTCCACAGTTCCATAAAGACTCTTCTCAAGCCAATTTTAAGGGCATGTTTGAAATTTTTGTGATGAATAATGTTTCCCTGTAGAAATACTTCAACTTTCAAATTGCAGAAAAAAATTACTTAGCTCAAAAACAATAGGCATGATTTAGGAATTTTACATTGGTATTCTTGTGACTAGAATAATTGTTTAAAGTTTATTTATTTAATTATGCATGTGTTTTCTTGAATTTAAACAAACGTACACACACATAATGCATACATATGTATGTGGTGCATATAATATTTGACTTAGGGTTATTTTTTTTTTTATAAATATGACCCTTCATCATTCAATTATATACGTCTTTAATTATATAATAATATAATTCTGGATTTTAAATACTTGGTTTTGTAGATGCATCACACAAAGCAGTAAATCAAAATCATCAAATTTTTTACATATTTGATTTACACTTAATCTTTCCAGTCCTTAAAATAAATAATTCTACTGCTATGTTTGAGAGGTAGTGCAATTTATCAAATAGTGAACACTATGAGAAGCACAATTCAATGAATGAAATGGTGTGATAAAATGGAATTTTTTTTTTTTTTTTTTTGCTTTTTCAGAGAAGTGAGAATTTCAGGAGAGTGATTTTTTATAGGCAAATTTTACTGTGAGGATTATTTTATTATTTTGAGATCAACAGAAAAATATTCACAATGACAAATTTACTGAACATCATTTAATGTTGATATTTAAATTAGAGATGGACTAAATTCCACTCAGTTATAAAACATTGGATTTATAATTCAACAAATTCATTTTATAATTTATATTGAAAAAAAAAATTAAGATTTTGAATAAAACATCTGCTTTTGAGCTTTTGATGAACTTACAATTTAATGAGCATCTTAATATAATGTTTAATCTTAGAAGAAGTAGGGATCTATTGGGGTTTATGTATTTTTTTTTTTTTTTTTTTGTATTAACTGTGATAAAAAAAGATTTTTCAGTGAATCTTTCATGGAATGTAACTATGAATGTTATGTGAAATTTCATTATGGAAAAGCTTAAAAAATAATAGCATGCATCAAATAAGTATTGCAAAACCAAGATAACTTTTACTGGATAATGTACTATTTCTTAGCTTATATATATTTTTTTTTATTGTTCTCTTTTTATATGCAGTGAGGATACATATTCATATTGTCATTCATAATATTTTAAGATAATTGATATGAATAATATTTATTTTTGAATACACTAACTAAAATGAAATATATTCATAATGCAATTTGGGAAAAATAAATGCCTTTATTACCTGAAAATGTTCTTAAATTTATGTTCTATTCTACATCCTGATTCTTTTTTTTTTTTTTTAATTTAGACCTACATATTCTTTTAAAAAATAAAGATTTAGTACATGGTAAAGTGTTAAAAGATGAGTTATGCTTGGAGTCCCTGACAAATCAGGAACTTCAAAGCACATTTAATAATCTATGAACTTTTTTTTTTTTTAACTTCCCATGTAACCACATGGTTATAGAGTTAGGAGCTATCTATAGGTAAGTGCCCTATTCTTTACACCCATGTTACTGGGCAAACTTTTATTTCCCGATAAAAGATGGGCCAAAAGGAGGCTCGAACTTGCAGCGTATAACTTAGAGGTACTGAAGAGATCTTTCATCTAACCTGGCAAAATTGAATGAACTGATGTAATAAAGTAGTAACTATGAGCGGTTTAGAATGCATTATTTTCCTTTGCTAAATTTCTCAAGTTCTAAGATGTCATTTATAATCGCTTTTTCTTTTCATACTTTTTGTGATGTCATTCTGCTGCCAATTCTTTAGTACATTCAAGTAATTATTATTATACCACCTATAAATGCTGGTAATGCCTCAACAGTTACTTCTTTCCCTAACGCTTGTATCAAAACATCCAAAGTTAAATTTCAACAACGATTCAGTCATACCTATGAGTGTAAGGGGTCACTATTGGCAGGTGAAATTAATATACTGCACCTCACTAATAGCTATTAACTCAAATAACATCTCTCTTCCATTCATTACCCTGAAAGAGGCAGCAATAAAAATAAAATGAAAAAGATCTCTTTTCCAATATCTGTAGAGCTTCTGAGATACTGATTTTTCAAAAGTTAAAGTCATCTGTAGCTATGTTACTCCAACTTCTTTACTTACTTACTGCCCTTAAACATTAGAAGAAACAATATAATAATCATGGTTACGTGTATTTTTTCTGATTGTGGCACCAATTTTCTTTTTATAGCTTCAAAACTGAATAAAGATAGTCTATCTACCATAGACAGTCTGTCTATTTTCAAGACTCACTGTCAGGATTTAAAGCATGCAGAGGGTCTTTTGCATAGTTTCACTTCATCCTTCTTCACCATCTTACTAGGAAGCAAGCACTCCATTCTTCCAAAAATTTCATCAGTATTCTAATGTTTGTTTAATTACCTTGCATTTCTCCATTTTTGAAATAATAATTTTCATAATTTATGTCTTTAGAAAGAAAATGTGTTCAAACACAAAGTCAACTAGGGGTTTTAGCTGATTTCCTATAGAGAAATCAAGCTACTTATAATGGTACCAAGACATGTCATTTGAAAAATGTCAATAGAACTTTACTGATCCTAAATTAGATAAGCTTAAGATATGGTCCTGTAAAATTTATATGTGTTTGAATATTGTCCATACATGCTTAATGCTTACAATTTAAAAATGAAACCAAATTTGCAAACTTTTTGCAAACAATTGAACAAGTTTGTTAATAGCTGAAAATAGCAGTGGGGGTTAAAAGGAAGAAGTAAATTTAAAATTTTAATATCTTTGTTAATATTCATTAATTTTAAAAATTTAAAAAACTACTTATTTTAAGAAAAAATATTTAAGAATGTAATTCCTAGTGTTGAGCTGGCCCTCTTTTATATATATATAAGATCCCAATACAGTGTTTGGGCTTTTCACTGTAAACCCTCAAAAGGATTTTTTTTTTTTTTGTTAATTTCCATTGAAGAAAAGGGGAGGTTTAGAGAGAGATCAAAATGTATAATCATAATATCTTAGTTGTTATTTATGTTGTGAAACAAAAAAATAATTAATATAATTAATTAAATTTTCTTCGGAAATAATCGTCGGACTCCAATCCTTACAATCCTCCCCAGAGATGGCCTCGCGACCTACTGGGCCATAATGCCTAAACTTAATAGGAGTGGAGTCGATGGGCCAGAAGTGAGAAGTCACTGCACAGTGTTGATTATTCATTTATCTTATTGTTATTTTAAATTTAAAAAAAAAAATTTCTATTGTATATTTATCTATGTCATCTGATTACAATATGTTAATAGCAGAGTGTAATAAATAAAGATTTGTTAATTAAAAAAAAACAACTATATATTAAATAATTGCTTTCTTGTCTTTCTTTCCCGTTCTTGGGATGATATGAGAACATAGCTGATTTAAGTCTAAAACTGTGCCAGTATGTTTCGGTCATCATTTAAAAAACCTAGATTTGATTATATATTCTCTTCTTTCTATATGTAAGTATTCAGTTAATATCTCGTGGCAATTACTTTCTATCAATGCAGTCTCCGCGTTCTCTTTCTCCATGCTTTGGATTGCAGCTATGATGCAAGTAGGACAGTCTTCGAACATCTTGTCCCTTGACAGCATTAATCAATACCATTGTCTCAATGCCTCATTAATCTCAGTGATCATTATGACAGACAATGAAAGGGAAGTGGATTCACGATAAGCATTCTGAAGTGAGGTTATTTGACACACTCCACATTTTCTCCCTGAAGGGTCGCCGGGCGGAGGAGAGGTCGGTGCTGGAGGTCCGTACGCCCTTGTCCGTTATCTCGAAGGAGAATGGCTGCAGAGATTAGAGCGCTTCAATCGGACGATCAGTGAAAGTCCTGGGGTACTCTGTCTTCGGGACAATTGCTGTACGAGGAGGGTGGGAGGGCAGCTATATGAGACCTAGCAGGAGATCGGGTCTGGCTCAGTCATGTACCGCCTCCGGATCTTGGCACTCTTATCTGTCGTGGCTTGCGTTCAGGCGGCAACCACGTACACTACCAAGTATGACAACGTCGATATCGACGAGATCCTTAACAACCAACGCCTCTATAAGAAGTACTTCGACTGTCTGACTGATAATGGAAAGTGCACTCCTGATGGCAAGGAGCTTAAAGGTTAGTTGACTTTTTGTTTTTTCTGTTATTATACAAGTATAATTATACACTTAGCATGATGAAAAATAATGACTGATTCATTGTAAAAATAAACTTTAGAAATTAAACATAAATTTCAAGACATTTACCAAAATTTGGCAAACTAAAACTTTAAACATAACATTCAATATTAATTTTCATAGATTTTTCCAGATATGATAATTCATATGAAATATACGAAGGCATTATTAGATGATTTTTGTTGGGGTTCGGTCAAGATAGATCCAAAAAAATACAAATTTAAAAAAAGTGCATTTTTAAAAATCATCTGCCGACGTTTCTGCTTACATTGTAAGCCATCTTCATGATAGCCCTGAATATGTCTTACAATGTAAGCCGAAACGTCGGCAATTAATTTAAAAAAAATTTTTTAATGCGTATTTTTTTTTTTTTTTTTTTGGATCTACCTTAACCGAACCCCGAAAAATCATCTAATAATAATAACTACGAACAAAAAACTCTCCATACGAAATTTGTTCCTTCACTAGAATTTTTTATAAAATTGTTATAGAACGCAAATTTTACAGAATTATGTTTATATTACACCTACTACGTTCTGTAGATTAAAAAAAAATTACTTAGATTACAAAAAATAAATTCTGTTAAGGATATGAATTGGAAAGGGATATCCAAATAGCGAATTTTGTTTCTGTAATTTAAAATAAGAAGACCTGTTTAACTTTCGAAATGATCGTGGTCGTACCCTGAACACTTCCTTTTCCTCCAGGCTTCTCACAACCCTCTCTCCGAATACCCCCACTTACTGGCCTGCAGATGGCAATCGAGTACCAGACCTCATTGACTTCGTCTGCAAAAGCCTACATCCCCTCCAATCCTTTACCAGCACACTCAATGATCTTTCTTCTGACCACAGTCCCGTACTCCTCACCATGTCACTCCAACCCATCCCAAAAATTTTTCTTTACTGATTTTTACTTAGAAAAAGGTCGTATACGAAATCATGTCTGTGAAACTGTTTGAATTTTGTCTAAAACATTATCTTTTATTCAACTACAAAATACAATGACTGAGATAGGATAATTGTTCCTATAATTTGAGGCAGGCCAAACTTTCTAATAGGATAGTTTAAAAAAACCCAAATAACCGTTTCTCAAATGTATACACATTTTCCACAAATTTAAGCAATACAATCGCATGTTACATTAATGCTTTAATAATATAAGATGTCTTAGGGCATAATATTTCATTTATTGTAAAAAAAAAAAAAAAAAAAAAAAAAAAATTTGTTAGAGACATGGTATTTTGGGTTTATTTAAAATCATTCTTTTTATAACAAAACAAGGGGAATTTTTTAGTAAAATCCAGGCAAAATTGGAGTAGTTTTTTTTTTTTTAAATATAGTTCTTTCCACTTTTTTGCACTCTTAATTTAAGATATTAGCTGTTTAAATCATTTCAAATTTACTTATTGGTGTGAGAATTTACTCTATATGTCTCGATTTTGTTTGAAAGCCCTCTAAATTTCTTTGGTGCTTAGTAGACTCTTTACTGCCAATTGTGAATGGAAATTCTTCCAGATATTTGTTAAACACTCCATATTTAATTAACGTTGAGTGAAAACAACCTAGATT
The DNA here is from genome assembly GCA_000696205.2 of Oncopeltus fasciatus. Lineage (NCBI taxonomy): Eukaryota > Metazoa > Arthropoda > Insecta > Hemiptera > Lygaeidae > Oncopeltus > Oncopeltus fasciatus. Next base: position 498,073 of record KZ807402.1, read on the forward strand.
TTTTTCAAATCGGGATGTTTTAAATTTAAGTGGAGACTAAATATCAATAATTACTTTTAATTATATTTGTATTTTTATATGTTAATAATATATTGTTGTGTAATAATAGATTTAAATGTATTAGATGTATAAAATAATTCTACATTTTTCAATTTCTAGGGGAATTCATTCTGTAATATTAGATATGTTAGGTTGTATATCAATTGTGAACTGTTTGGAATGTATTCTTCCTACAAATAAATTTTATTAGTAATATCCCACTTACTGTCGTGTAATTTATTTGACTTAGAAAGCCAGGTGGGTTTGAGGAATTGAAAAGTTTAATGATTAAAAGAATATGTGATTTATAAGAAAATAATAGGTTCCCCTTATATTAAAACATTATAATATTGTTTCAGAAGTGCTTCCAGACGCTTTAGCGACCGAGTGTCAAAAGTGCTCAGAGAGGCAAAAGATTGGTAGCGAGAAGGTGCTGCACTTCCTCCTGGAGAAGAAGCCAGAGGATTACGAGGCGCTGGAGAAGATCTACGACCCGACAGGGATCTACAGGAAGAGGTACCTTGCTGAGGCTGAGAAGCACGGCCTCCAGCTGTGACTGCTAACTGCTACTCCAGTATAACTGCTACTCCTTCACAGAGGATATACCTCTTTACTACTCAATCTACTACAATAGGATAGAGTTAAGCTTTTGTACTACAGTAAACCCTCCGGACGAGGAGCAGTGGCCGAGTGGGAAGTCACATTTAACCTTCTGCCTTAACTCCTGAAAAATTCATATATATATATATATAGCTGAAACTAGTTCAAGTATTTTTACGAAAAGTATTTACTAAGGACGACATTTAATAGTGTAACGTAGAGCTCCTGGCTTATTTATTGTTCTTTCCCAGTAAACTTTTATCTTTTCAATTACGATTAGTTATAATTTTCAATCACTTGAAAAATATACTGTTGTTGGAAAATATACTTTCCTACAGTAGTTGTTACCTTTAAAGCCGGTTTAAACATACGGAATGGCTCATATATTCTAAGCTAGTGTTTGTCCTTTCTTTCAATTTTGCGTTTTTCGAAGTTTTTGTTCAAAAAGCAATGAACACGATCAAGTAAATGCCAGAAACTGGTTTTATTCCAATTCACCTTGTCACCTTGGATTTTGGAGAAATCAACCAAACATGTAAATAATACTTATTTATGTACTAAATTTTGTAAATTAGGAATTAAGATTGTGTTTTATGTATAAAAATTGTTAATGTTCATATATAACCTTATTCTAATTCAAATTTTAATTAAACCTTTTCAAATATAGTAAAATAATGTAATATATATAGATATAATTATTCATCATATCAAAATATTGAAAAACCCTCTGCCAATTGTAGATAAGAAAAATATTAAAATAACAAAAATTGTTTGAAACTAGAAGATAAACTGATCTTTTCGTGCTAATGTTTCAATTTTATCAATAAAGAAGAAGTGTATAAGGAAGAGAGAATTTGAAAGCCTAACTTGACATCTAATAAGTAGAATACCTGCAACTTAGTAATGAATTTTCCTGTTCGAATAGCCCTATTTTCATATTAAACTTTAAAAAAAAAAACTCATTTATATATTACTGCCCTAAGATCATAACAACTCATTTACAATTTCTTTACTTTTTGCACAAATGTAACTAGCATAATCTGATTCTAAGTCTGATTTTACTGGTGAACAAACTTATCCTTAAAAATCATAATATGGAATATTAAGTTTGTTATTTTAATTTTAATTTTCAGGAGAATAAATTTGCAATTATTTTTTAATTCATTATGGTTTAATGAACTATTATAAAAATTAAATTAAAATAAAATTTGAAGTAGTGCAGAATATCAATATGACCCTTCATCATTCAATTATATACGTCTTTAATTATATAATAATATAATTCTGGATTTTAAATACTTGGTTTTGTAGATGCATCACACAAAGCAGTAAATCAAAATCATCAAATTTTTTACATATTTGATTTACACTTAATCTTTCCAGTCCTTAAAATAAATAATTCTACTGCTATGTTTGAGAGGTAGTGCAATTTATCAAATAGTGAACACTATGAGAAGCACAATTCAATGAATGAAATGGTGTGATAAAATGGAATTTTTTTTTTTTTTTTTTTNCTAGTGTTGAGCTGGCCCTCTTTTATATATATATAAGATCCCAATACAGTGTTTGGGCTTTTCACTGTAAACCCTCAAAAGGATTTTTTTTTTTTTTTTTTCATTACTACATTAATATCTGCTAACGGAATTGATGATTTATGGAGCTGTGGTCGTAACAGCTGTTTTTTCACTCAGTCTCTTCCTAAATTCTCCTTTTGGGTCGTATATTTTTTCGAGCTGTTTTAAATCTTCAGGTTTATGTTCTAGCATATAATTTATTGCTTGAAGAGATGCATCTTTAATAAACTTCGGACAGTCTTTGCAGTTTGTCTTCAAAGCAGACTTGAGATTATCTGAAAAAAAAAAAAAATGATAACTTTCAGTATAGTAGTATAATTATTTCTCTTCTTCAACTAGAAAATGAAAAAAAAAACGGATTGTTCTGCAATGTATATTAGTTTGTTAAGAGGGAAATTATAGTTGGTTAAGTAGAAACTATTGTAAGGTAATGACTTCAGAGTCTGTTGTGGTTTAGCATGGTTCGATCCCCAGATCTCCTTTCATCAACCTCAACTGCATCACACATTATATTTCTAAAAGAATATGTGTGTGTGTGTGTGTGTGTGTGTGTGTGTGCGTGCGTGCGTGCGTGCGTGCGTGCGTGCGTGTGTGTGTGTGTGTGTGTGTGTGTGTGTGTGTGTGTGTGTGTGTGCGTGCGTGCGTGCGTGTGTGTGTGTGTGTGTCTGTCAAAGCGCTACATGCCATAGTTTTTTTTAACGACAGTAGGCAGGTGATTTTTTATGTAAAACAAAAGTTAGTTATCAAGCAATATTGAACCAATAAAAATGGATTACCTGAAAAATGAAGAGCGACTTAAAAAAAAAAATTGTTTTCATGCAGCGGGCGTAATATTTAGTTTAGATCAATGAAAGTCAACACAGATTTGCTTATAATTTTTTTTTAAACTTTTATTTATTTATTACATTCTGTTTAAAAAAAATTGTAATTTGATTACAATGAAATTTAAAAAAATGACATTCAATGTCAATAACATGAGGAGAGAAGGTGACCAATGACACCACTCTCAAATTATTTACAGGCTATGTCCCCAGAAGGTCACGGGGCCATCTTCGTTTGAGTCGATGGGGAGGGTTGTAGGGGTTGGGTAGGGGTAGGGATGTCAGCAGTGTACAGGATAAATAGCATAGGTCCAAGCACATTACCTTGAGGAACTCCCGCTTCCACTTGGTAGAAATCGGAGTAATCTAATCCTTGCCGAACCCTAAAGAAACGGTTGGATAAGTAAGACTTAAGGATAAGGTAAGTGTTACTTGAAAGTATGGATTTCAGTTTAAGCAGAAGACCACTGTGCCAGACTCTATCAAATGCTTGCTTATAATTAAAATAAATGTTTAAGGAGCTTCACAAGGAAATTGAATAATCAAGAGAGGGGTTTACCTATACTGTATATTTTAATTTTACGGTTTATAAACCGTAATCAGCATTTAACATAATGAAATTTTTCATATAGCTCTATAGTGTAGAAAGAAAGGTTGAGTACATTATTGAGAGAAATCGGACGAATAATAACAACACGTGATAAGAGTGTGGGATTAGCGAAAATGTCAAGAGCAACTACAAAAATGTTTTCTCGATGTAGGAGAAAATTTTTTTACTTATATCAATGAAATTTGAAACTGAAAGATTAGTTTATTTATAAAATAAATATTTATGTCACAGCGAAATTTAATTATTAGAAGTGGAGACAGAATAGTTTTGGTTTAATTCTTGAAAATCAAAAATAAATTCTTTCAAGGGTTTGCAATAAAAAACCTGAATACTGAAATTAGTTTGTGTTGTACACAAACCACTTTTAAAAAAAAGGACACCCAATTTCACTTTAGTTTTTCATTATAATTTTGAGTAACATAAGTAGAATCAATATTTTATTTTGTTGTGGTTTTTAATCCCACGTAAATTATTATTTTTTAAACAATTAATGAGAGGGAACAGAAAATAAAAAACTATCTGTCCTCGCCAGGAATCGATCCTGGACCTCCTGCTATCCGGGCTGGAATGCAAATTAATCCATTACACCACAAGGACCAGCCAGCTATCTCATTCAGTTCCCTCTACATTAGCGAGAGCCTAACTTACGAGAAAGACGAGAAATTCGTCTTAAACTCGAAGTAGCTGACATTGTCATGCATTTTGTCGGCTCTCGTCATTTACTTTATTAAATTTTAATTTTATAAATATTTTATTTTGTTGTGGTTTTTAATCCCACGTAAATTATTATTTTTT
>KZ807402.1:506957-520140 GCA_000696205.2 Oncopeltus fasciatus
ACATATGTAAGGGAAGATATATATAAATATATATAAATTGTTTTAGAACATGAATGTTATAAAATTATTCTGTACACCTATTTTTTTGTATTATTCTTTTTCGTTAAGGTAATATCATGATTTTAAATTGCTGTCTTCTCTAACCCCCCCCCCCCTTCTTCCCCATTAACCGATTCACATCATAAACGAACTCATCTAAGAGTTTGCTAGAAAAACAAGCTTAAAAACAGAATTGTTCACAAAACTTACAACTCTACCCAGTTAATAGAACTGAGAGAATTAATTTTTGTCCCTTATTTCACCTGGCCATCCTGTGCCCTTGGAAGCATACTTAAATTCTTTTTCCTTTATTGTTTGTCTATCCTGTCGCTATCTCATTATACCAGCCTCAGCTCCCTTTAACTCTTTCCGTTCTTTTCTTAATTCTCAGTTTCTACTTACTTTTTTATGCTGACTTCTAACAGGATATAACTGAAAGACTTGCTTTGTCAAGACAGAGAAGAAATTTGTGTAAAAAGGAGAGTCTAATAAGAGGACAATATTTCACGGAGCTTTTAAACAAGTGGAAGATTGAGAGAGAGAGAGATAGTAATGGGTGATGGTTGTAATGAGAAAGTTTAATAAGAAAAGGTTCTCGGTAAAAAAAAAGAAGTTATGGAATTCATATATTCTTAATAAAATAAAAAAATAAATAAATAAAACACCAGGAATTAGGTTTAGTATAAAAAGGATTTATGCTTATTTTTTTTACGAAAGATAAATGTCAGATTTTGATCCAAAGCTGTGTCCTTTTCATAAGAAAGGGAATTGCAAAAGAGAGTCAGCTTAAGCCTTAAGGTAAAGGAATAAGAGTAGTATGAGTGAGGAGAGTAAAACCCTTTGTAATTTATTGAGCGACTTCCTTTCCAGAGATCCCAATGTGACTCGGGATCCATTGCATTATTACGAGGCCATTGCAAAGTGGCACCGTATGAGGAGGATTCCATGAGGAGAACTATGTCGCAAATTAAGTACTTGTAGTTTTTCTTGGGGCCCAAGTTGAATGCAGAGACGCTTGAGCAGACTCATAGTGAATCGCTGAATACTACCACTGGCATCCCAAGGTTCAGCCGTTTAAAATATATAAGAGCTACTTTTATTTCAAAAGCCTCAGCTTGGTAATCTTAGAGTAATGCAGCTGTTGGTATTTGTATCAAAGATTCCGACACCCACTCCTTTCTCATTCTTTGATGCAACTATAAAGGTTTTATAGTTATTCTCATTAAGTTAGATGATTCTTCGGAATTTTTGGGCATAGGACAATCATCAAGGATGGGATGTACAATAATGTTAAACTTTGAGAATGGCATTAAGAGTTAAAAATTGAAAATGAATGTTGAGTTAAAAGAATAGATGTTAGTGGTTCAGTTTGATGTTAGAAAAACGGCTTGCTGGATATCTCCTGGAAATAAGGTCTATTATTTAAGACCTGATGGAATGGTTCAAATCATGGTGGGATTTTACTATCTTTATATTTTACTCCTCTTAATTATAATGTCATTAGTCTTCAGGTCACTTGAAGAACGTTAACAGGAGTGGACTTTAAACTAAACCTGTACATAGCACTATGGCGGTATTTTGTAATACTTCAAGCTCGTTCAGGTTAGAGTTAGAATCGTTGCTATAAATAGAGGCTCCATAGTCAAGAAGAAGATCCATAGTCAAGAATTGTGGGTATGTGTTCATGTAGATGTTGAGGAGGGCACCTGAGTCTGAATATCCTTTCAGTAATTGTAAGATATGGTATTTATACAATTTTGGAATCAAGATATCAAGTCAGAAATTTGGGGCTTAAAATTCCATTTCCAGTCTAACCACGATCCTAAATATTTGCAAATAATAGTAGGTCTGATTCTTCGGCCTCTATACTTGATACGCATTTTACTTGTATCAAAGTGTTTCAAAATAAAAGGAATTATTTTAATTTTTCCGAGTTAAAGAAATATTTCGATGTTTTTCTTTTGTCATTTACTGACATATCTAGGGACTTATGTTCCAAAATAACTATAAAATCATCTTCGAGCTGTCAAAGACAAGGGGTGAAAAAATATATCCTTGAGGCATCCACATGGTTATTGCTACATATTTCAAGTATATTTCTGCTAATTGCATATTTTCTGCTCTCGAAATGGTAAGTACTACAAATAGTAAATGGCCCTAAATTTGAAAATAGTTCACGAAAAATAGTCATTCCGAACTGAAACATTCTATACGAGGACCGGATTTTGTGACTCATGTTTAAAAAAACAAAATATGGTTAGGACCTGTATAAAGGATGAGTGATAGATGTTTCCTGAGATGTTGACTGGTAATGCTGGAGGAAGGAGTAACAAGAATGACATACCTTTTTTTTTTTTTTATTACCTTTATTTACATATTACATTCTGTTAAAACAAATAAAACATTTTGTAATTTGATTACAATGAATAGAAAAGAAAAAAATGACATTAATGAAAGTCACATGATGAGAGAAGGTGACCAGTGACACCACTCTCAAATTACTTACAGACCATGTCCCCAGGGGGTCGCGGGGCCATCTTCTTTTGAGCCGATGGGAAGGGTTGTAGGGATTGGAGTTGGAAGACAAGGTCTGTGTTAGTGGATTAGGATGTAAAACTACGTCAACGTTTTGTTGTTGAGTACTAGTTTGGGTTCGTCAGTATGCTTCCGGATGCCGTTAGCATTCCATAGGAGGATAGAAAAGAAATTCTTGAATTGGGGAATCATGGTGGGGGAGTTGGTAGGGTCATTTTGATGACCAGGTTGGTCAGGAGAGATATGAGTGGTGTGATGAGGGTGTTAAGTTGTGAGAAGAAGTAGTGAAATAATGTGTGGAAATCATTTGATGATTATGATGGGTAGAGTCGGGACGTTAGAGATAGCGGGTCCCTCCTGGGTGGGTTGTGGCTCATCTTGTCTGGGTTGATCCTGAGTCATTCGAGCTTAGGACAGTCCTGGCTCGACAACTCTGGAGGGCGGAGGCACTACTTTCCGGACTTGAGTTGTAGTCTGTGATTGACGAGTAGGCAGGGTCCGCAATTGAGATCCTCGTACACCTGTCAGCCCTTGTAGTTGGCAGGGTGATTTTTTTTTGGTCACAGCGCACATGTAGCATGGATGTTGCGAGATTTTGGTTAGCTCGTACTGATGTAAGCGCCTCCACATTTGACGCACCGTGGAGAGTATTCACAGTAGGCTTTTGTATGGCCATACTGCTGGCATTTGTGGCATTAGGCAATGTCTCGACGAGGATGAGGCTTCTCGACTCTTACTCTACAGTGACAGAGCGAGTTCAAGCTGTAGATCTCTTGCACGTTGAGCGTTTAGTCCACAAAGTACATTGGCAGGAGTGTTTTAGAGGCAGAGGTCTCCCTTCTCTGGGGTCAGCTTATAATCACGTTTATGGCGTTTCTGACACTGAATCTCAAGTCAGTCAACTCCTTCTTGATGAAGTCTGGGGAAGTTGTGTGGGTGGTGTAGATGTCGAATCACTACTCTTACAGCCCTCTTTTCTTAGGGCAATGCCGTAACTGAGATGGTTAGATAATATGCAAGATGTCTTCACTGGATAGGTGTTAAGGGGTCATTAAAAGTAATGGATCGAGAGGAATGGACTTGAGTTGTTGAGGAGGTCCAGATTCGCTAGGGACTGTAGTGCCTGATGGGCTATTTATTACATATAGAATAGTACAGTGCGAAAGAAGAGAGATAATTTGTGTACAAGCACGCGCGCCTATGTGTGTAGGTGAGTGTGTAAGAGAGCGGAGGATGTGGTAGTGAGAGGGGAGAGTGATTGGATGACGAATCAGTATGACGAATCGATGCAGATATTGTTAATTTCGAAGATTTTTTTAGGTAGGGTAGAGAATCTGATTCATTCATACAAAACGAATGGAGCATGCAAAAGCATACCCATATACGTGAGGAATGCTTGAGATGTGTTGCTCCAGGACCAACAGGTGCGCCAGACCTGCGCGTCTCCCCCACCCTTCAGCCGCCTGGGAGCTGACGGTCAGTCGATAGCTGCAAGCGATTGGAGAAGCTTCTCTCTCGAGGTGAGGCTAACCTGCTCATCTGAAACCTATCTCTAGTCCCACCCCCACTCCTTACTCTCTTCCACCCTTCCCCCAACCTACACCACTTCACCTTCTGCTCCTATTATAAAGTAGCAATTGGTTAAAAATAAAAGGAAAGAAAAAAGTACCCTCTAATTTCTGCTTTATAATACATAATGCTTCATAAAGATTATTTCCCTCTAGCAATAGCTAACACAACACCAATGTTTATTTTTTTTGTTTATCTTTTTTTTCTTTCTTTTTTAAGAATACTTTTATTGCGATAATTTACCACTCTGAGCGATAAAGATAGGGGCTATCTAAAGGTAACTACCCTAATCGAAACATCCATGGCACTGAGCAAGCATTTATTTCGATAATTTAAGCAATAATATTGCTGAGAGTGGGACTTGAACCCACATCGCCAGCCTTTTGAGTCCCGAACGGGCAACTTCAGCTAAGTCGGCCCCTTTACTGTCACATGTCGGGGAATCAACAGATGAACTACTCTGGTTGAATACTATCGATTTTCTAACTGAGTTTAAACTTATACTTTGTCATAACAGTATAATAATAACAATATAGGCATACTATTATTACAATATTTGAATCTTAAATCAATAAAAACCATAATTTTGAAGAAAGATGTATAACTAATATTGCAATCTTTAATTTAAAAATTCATTTTACGGTACCCCAAAATACTTTATATATTGAATTTTAAAGTCTGGTATATTCATGCTTTTGTTATTTTCTTATCGTAGCCATAGCCAAACTAATAAATTAACAGAAACCTTACTGATTTTTAATTATATCTTCCAAATTTTTACTTCTGTAAAGAACGAGAGAATAAATTAATAAATAAAAATAGATATAACAAATCTTTCGAATAATATAAATACTGTTGGAAATTGAAATATAATTTTAGAAATTGTAGAGCTCAAGTGCATAGGTCATGAATAATGAATGGCTGGGGATATCCCCTTGCATTTCGGTTGAATTTGCTTTATAATTCGGTTTTCTTCTTAAAAAAATCCTTTTGTTATTATCGAGTAATTGATTAGTAATGGCAATATTTGACCAAGGGCGAGAATAGTTTCCAAAGTTAATAAATTAGTAAATTAAATATTTTACATTTTACTCATAATGCTTGTTTCAAGATGTGCCAAGAGCACGAAAATACATACGACATATAGAGGTCTTTCAAAGATGAAATTAGTGATAGACACTAACAACTGTACGAAAAATTAATTAAATTTATTGTTGATGAATACAATAATTTCTCCCAGTTCTGTCATAAAAATTGAAGAAATGTGATAAACCAAAGTGTTTCATGACATCCGCAGATTTAGGTAATGTGAAGCAAATTTAGGTAATATGTCGCGGCTATTTATTTGAATTTCTTTAATTTAAATTCACCCTCACACACTGTGTGAGCGCACTCTGTGCTCTAGCGTCTGCAAATTTTCAAATAATAAAACCTAATTTGACATATAAGCTTCCTTTTGCAAATCGTTGAATAAGTTCTTTAGTAAAATCAGTCGAAGGGGAAATTTGGTTTAGAGGTAAACCGAAATTGAAAATATTAATTTTTTTTATTTTATTAAAAGCATTCCGAAAAAATGTTGTTGGGAACGAAATAGATGTAAAATAAAATTTTGCATCATTTGTATTCTATAAAATTTTACATAAGATCACATATTAAGAGAGATATTTAAGAAAGTAATTTCGAGTGTTAAGGTTCTCTAAATATTAAAATCGGTATTTAGGTTTTTCATAGCAAATCCTTGAATAAATTAATTTTTAGTTGAAATCAAATAAGTTAAAGGGGGGGATTTACGTGAAACCAAAATTTTAAATCGATATATATATATATATATTTGTGTGTGTGTGTGTACACGCTAAATAACTAAGAATAAGAATATTAAATAACCAAAGCCGAAAGCAGATACCTTTAAAAACCTGGAACATCGGGGGACACTTGGTTTTGCCAAGAAGGCAAGCCAAAGTCTGCTTGTAGAGATTCTCATCCTCTAGGATGGCCATAATGGTGCCTGACGGTTCCCCATTGGCCAGTAAGACCACAGCTGTTACCAGGAGAAGGAGACAAGGCAGCCGTCTTCCGACCATTGTTCAAGGGAGGAGGTCGCTCGGCAGAATATATAGCCCGGATGCCTGACAATCTACTCCATTTGGCAATCGATCCTCGAACATTCCATTTGAAAGCTCGGCAAATATCGATAAGTAAACAGTGCTAGCTGAAGACAATAAGCTGAAGTGATGCCACTAAATTATATTATAAACTATTATTTGTTTTTGGCATTTCAATGAAAGTCTTCACTCTGAACTCGCTTCATTGTTGTATTATGTCATAAGACCTGTCTTTTAGAATATATTCCTTTCAATTGTGATATGCGGGTTGCTTTATATTGGTGACATTTTGATCTGGTGTTCCTTTTAAGTTAACTAAAGAATAATTAATTAGCATATAAATATTAATGATTCAGATGACAAACTTGTCAATTTCTAATTTTCCAGTATTTATTTTTTATAATTTTTAATATTTTTTCCTATTTAAATAACTTTTTGAATATTACGCAAAACAAATTATGAACTATTATATATTATGAATTATAAAGTTTGATACCTTCTTCTATGTCTTAAAATTACACCCTACGCTTTAATTCACTAAAGCACAATTTGTTTTCATAAAACAATGAAACGAAGAATATTTAAAAATAAGTAAATAAAAAAAATAACATTAACAAAATTAATTATTGGAGAGCCAACACATTTGCACATTTGCTAGTAATAAGTTTTCACTTTCGTTAATTCTTCACCAAATAAATTCACAAAAATACAAGCCAAAATGTTATCTTGTTGAACCATATCCCAGTTTATTGCAACGTTCAGTGCCTGCCCAAAGACTTCAATATAATGCGCGCCCCTGTTGCCAAGAGAGAAGTATTTACTTTGAATCGGTAGCGGGTGCCACATCGTTATGTGGCAAACAGGAAGGTTAATACCAGCATAAAAATCCATACAAACAAGCAATTATTAATAATAAAAATAAGCTTTCAGCAGGAAATTTACTAGACATCCTGGTGTTAGCCGAAGACACAGACTGTGAGTACTCGTTCGATGTTCTCCGTAATGGTGAACAATGAACATTTTGGAGATCCAGAAACATTTTGCTTGATACCCTTCGAATTAAATTAACAATTTTAGGAACGGACTCTTTACTATCTGAAGATCTGAAAAAACACCATCTGTACCACCTGAACTATAACATCTAACTGTACTATTAATAATATATATATTCCAGAGGTTCTAAACTGGCATCAGACGAATAATTCTGAAATTATTTATTTATTAATTATTTAATTTTTTAAAAAATTTTTGAACTGCTAATCGTTAACCATAGGAACCTCTATTCTCTTAAGATATGTTAGGGGACCTTTAATCTTTGACAGTTAGATCTTAAGCAGCCTTCAATATTTTGAATATATTCACTCCTCCGATTCACTCAAGCTATTCTCCTGCACATGCCAAACTAACGTTTAGGAAATAGTTTGACAGTTTGATTCTCTATAAAAAACTGTTCCTTTATTTTGATTGTACTCTCGATTTATTAAGTACCAAGAAAAAAAAAAAGTCTCAATTAACTCAATTTTAACGAAGATATTGCGATTATAAAAGTTTTGCAGCATCTCACCCCCCCCCCCCCCNCTAGAAATTCAAAATAATATTGAATATTTAAATTATTTTATTATATATTCATTGTTGCGTAAGCCCCACAAGAATTTTTCGGCTTACTCATAACAAAATATAAATATTTTACTTAGTTATAAATTGAGATTCGGTAAGTTTTATTAAGTATAAACTACAAAAGTTCTACGGTTAGAATTTTGTGTTACAAATTAATATACACTGCTTGTAATGTTAGTTTATTAACCTAAATGTGAATAATCAGATAATGAAATGACTAATTTTTGGCATTTAAATTATTCAATTTAAATGCTCTGTTTCAATTATTCTGTAATTCTAAGCACAGAAAATTAGATAATTATGACTCATAGAGAGTTAAATATAAATTTTAAGATTTTAAGGTCAACCCCGATTTCTCCTAAAATGTTTTTTTTTTCTCAATTAAAAAAAGTCAGATTTCATTTTGATAAGAAAATTCAGAATTCCACTAAATCGAAAGTTGCAATATAAAGATTGCCATACATAATTTTTTTTTCTTAAAGAAAAAGTAATTAATGGTCTTTAATATATTCTATTTCACAGTGAAATTTTTTTTATATGACTGATAAGTAATAAAAACTTTTTTAGACAATAAAAAATAGGATTTCTCATGGATAAACTTGGTCAACTAGACTGGCAGCAAAGATCAGATGGAGCTTAAAAAATGACCATGATACATACACTCAGACAGTTATTTTAAGCCATTGCATTAAATTGAGTTAAAGGCATTAATTGGGGCTGTGGAAAGGGTCGTTATTCATATGTTTTTTAGGCTTTTTGGATCCTAAACATAATCTAGATTTTACGGAATAACGGATACGCCCGAAGTAATACGACAAATTTTTTAAAGAAATTAAAGTAAGGAACCAGGAAGTGTAAGGAACCAGGTTGGTAAATCGAACAAATGATTTTTATTTTATAGTCTTTTATATTTCTTTGCAAATATGAAATGCTGGAAATTTGTATTGCTTACACTCTATACTAATAAGTAATTATTCTTAATAAGAATGTAAATCAAAAATAAGTAATATATGTAAAAAATACATGCGTAAAATCTCCAAATATATGCTACAACAATAAATAAATAATAGAACATCCTATGTTTCAGACAGTAATAAATCTAAAAATGTAAGTACTTGCCACACTCTGCTTATAAGCTGTCCAAATATACATGCAGACTACTATCAATCAAAGCTTTTGACAACTTTCACTAAATGAACATGTAGATCCTACAATTACTGGTTAAGCCAGATTATTATCTTCTCTATAGAGCGTCCACTACAAAACAACTAATTTGGGCAAACAAACCGTACAATTAAGTTCAGGTATCCTAATTATTATTCCACTTGCGCTTGTCATTTCACGTAAGTCACCAATCCTATTGGTCTGATTTTGCACGAACTGAGCCTATCATTTTACATTTAAAAATTATATGCCATTTTTCATTGAAAAAAAAAAAAATTGACTACGGTTCTAGTTATAAATAGAGAGCTTGTAGGACACAGATTAGGTATATTCCGTAAAGTTGTCGGTATATTCTATTTAGTTCCTGTATTTTGGTTTTATGCATGTGTTCCCAGTTAATCAAGCATCACAATGAATAATCAATTAAATTAAATTATACCAAGTTGTTTATTTTTTAGGGTAAACTTGACATGACAACACTCCCCTCTCCCATTTACATTAATACAACCACAGTATGGCACCAGAAGACGATGTTGTCGAATTTTCCTGACATTAAGGAAGTCAATATCATATCATTATATATATATTATTTATATATTATTAGGAGGTACCATTGGATATCAGCAGTGAACATATGTAAGGGAAGGGCCAGAGCACACTACCCTTTAGAACTTCTGCTTTGTAGTACTTGACGAACCCTCACGCTGAAGTGCACGGTGTCTGATGTCAAATGTCAGTGACGTATAGAGAGAGGTACCAAAGCAATACAAAGGTATGCGATCTACAACACGAAACACCTGTTGGACCAAGAAGTCGGATGGATCAGAAACTGAAATAGTGCTTAGGAAGTATCTGGAAAGAGCCCAAGATGGGAATTGACCATTTGAAAAGAATTTTCCTCAAAGATCTTTGAAAGGAGATGATACTTCAACTTGTAAGAGCTTAAGAGGAAGAGGGGTTAGCGGAGGGTTTTCATGGCTTTGTGAAAAGGATTTTAGGGGTAGGCTCTCACTGGAGAGCTAAGGGTATGATTCAGAGAAAGGTAATGTATAGGTAGGTGAGCGTTGAAAGACTCACACAGTATATGCAGAACTAATTACTTCATAAGTACAAAATTTTTATTTTATATACAGATTTATTATATTCTTACATATTTGATATTATAATTTTTCACTTATATATTTCGAAATTTTTATTCAGGATAAATTTACAGAACAAATACATGCATTTTAAGAATGTGAATTCTAGAATCATATAGAGAGCTAGAAATCATAAAGATACAATAAAAATATCAGAAACTAAATAGTAGATCGCTACTTTAGTCAAATATGGCAATTCCGGAGTTAAATAAACGTTAAAGCTAGTTATTGCAAAGTAAAATCTTTAATCAAAATGTGTAATCTTATTTTTATCTTTCAGATTCATAGTTTTCTATCCTGTAAATCCTCTTTCTCTCTTATGACTATTTTCAGTCATTAACGAATTCATAAAGTGGGTTGCAAAAAAAAAAAAAAAAAATTCTTTTAAACTCAATTCTTGCGAACGGGTTTAAACAAAGCTTACTCTGCAGACTTTTATATCATAGTTGTAAATAAGTCTGCCTCTTTTTTAACTAACTAAAGTGTTAAACATGCATGTACTGTCATGGAATTTTCGTCCTCTCAATAAATGTTTTGGAACCTAAACTTTTACTATATTCTGCCAAAATTCGGCTATTTCCAGAAGCAGAGTTATCAATCATGCTCTGAATATGGTGGACCTGTGACATATGTTCACCATATTCACATGCCCTGAATATGGAGGTTAATATGGTGGACCTGTGATTTTCTACAGGGATGTACATACTTAAATAAATAAGTTTTTAGAAGTATACTCGTGTACTTCAGGGGAACCATTCTTTGTACAAGCTCAGAGTAAAGCTACACTAGTTCCATGAGTATCCTATAGATAAACTAATAGAATAGTAGTAATATTATTAATGATAATTACCAAATTCTGTATTTATAAGTAATTATAGTAATTTCTTGATTATTCTGTTAATATGGTAATTGAAATTGAGTAAGTCCGGTGAGCGGGGATAGTTAACATTATTAGTTCAAAAAGTAAATTATACTGCAGATTATGTGTAAAATATATTATATATATTATTTTATTAACTTGACAACTGGTTGACATCTATGCAAATCACTGCTGTGATTATTAGCCCTAAATTTCCGTTCTGAAAAAAAAAAAAAAAAAAGTTCTTGTTATTTTTTTAACAAGTCATTTTTCTCTGAAATTCTTAAAGAGAACCTTAAAAATTGATGAGTATTCATTTTCCAACTCCTATGCCCTTTAACATTAGTATGAAAAAAAATTTATTTGTATTTATATGTAAATAAATATAATGATAAATAAAAAAATTTAAATATAAAAAATAAATATTCATAAANATATAAAAAATAAATATTCATAAAGGATTATAAAAAAATTTAATAGACCCGCTTTCCATCCGAATATCTATTTTAAAAACCCTTGTTGACTGGTAAGTTTAATGTACTTACTCTTTCCGTCTATTATAAAAATTCCAGGCATGAAAAATTAGTTTAAATATATTTTGCCAAAATCCCAGGCTTTTATTGTTATTGTAATGCACTATTGATTATTGGTAAAATTTATGCGATCTGGTGATTAAATATGTTTGAATTGTATCATATGTTTGACTCGGAATTAAGATTTTGCTTTCGTTCGAGTAAAAAGTCTATTCATTGATACTATACTTGACAACAGTTATCATAACTATAAAACTACGTAGAAAAGTTTTATAGTTATGTTGAAGAGTTTCAATACAAAAATATAGATATTTTTACGGCATACTTAAATCATTGTATTTTTTTTAATTCTATAGCCATTGTAAGATAAAATCTTATTTTACTTTAATATAATAACATTGGAGAAAAAAAGGCTTGGAAGTAAGCAGTTAAGTTTGTAAGGAATACTTCTCTGAATACAACAATTTACATACTATAGCATAAATTGTTCTTGAAGTAAAATTATATTAGTATGGACATAATAAGAGTTGTCATTAACTCGTTCTATTCCTTCTCTCGCTCCCTTCTCTGTCTGACATCTTCTGTTTCTCTCGTCACTTTCTCTCTTCCGCACATGATGGTAGGGTGAGAGCGACCAATGGAAGTTGTGCAATCTCTAGTACCGGCTGGCCTTCGCCTACACAACTCCTAAATGAAAGAATTTTAGTATCCTTGTCACTTCCAAAGCCCTCTCATCACTGTGCCATTGTCATTCGGGAAACCGGCTTCTTCTTACATTGCTCAAGGTATTTACTCTGCTCTAATTTATCAATTTTGTATAATCAGCTTCGAATAGATATGCTTCGAATATATAGATTATTTTCTAACTGAGAGCCTTTACTTGTCAGAGCTTTATTTAGAAAGTATATAATGAAATAATAAATAATATTTCTAAATTAACTTTNAATATAGTTCGAAAAAGTTTGGACTGGATTTTAAAGGTGCTGAATAGCTTGGTATATATATTAATCAAGAACAGGATAGAGAGTGCAGTATACACACAAAAAGAAAATATTACAAGGAGTAACATTTTCGGGGATATATCGCCTTTTGTCGTTGAGGAGTGAAGAAAGACTAGTCGTCTAGACTTGCTAGACTAGAAGAGAGACTCTCTTCACTCCTCACCGACGAAGGGCGAGAGATCCCAGAAAATTTTACTCCTTGTGATTTTTTTTTCTTTTTGCAAGTGCACTGCACTCTCTATCCCGCCTGTTCTACATATCACAGCCGCGAGTGTTTCATTTTCCATATATACTTTATATATATAATTTGTTGATAAATTTAAATGGACCATATTAACCTAGTATAAAGTATATAATGAAGAATCGAAAAACATAAGTTAAGTCCGATATGCAAGAGCTGCGTATTGGAATCAGATTTCCCATGTTTTATTAAAGAAGGATACAGATAAGAGTACAAATAATGGAGAAGTCGAGATTCGAGTTCCATAAACTTATATTCTTTAAAATTAATAATTGTAAATTATGTTACAAGGATCTCAATTATTAATACAAGTTCCTTGATACGGCTCCCATCGGATTGAGTCTCCATAAAAGTTACAAGTTATAAGTGCGCCTTCCGCCGGCC
>KZ807403.1:10795-31020 GCA_000696205.2 Oncopeltus fasciatus
CGACAACGCAAAAAGACAGAAGACAGCATAATCCATAGGCAAACAAACACATTTACAAAAAACTTTCGAAACACTTAGGACACCTCAACAAAGGGGATTACAAATAATCCCTACCTCAACTTATACCTGGAATAATGGACGATGACCCTCAACTCGCGCATGCAACATACCTGATCACCGACAAAAGTGACCCCTACAGCTACCTGACACAACTAACACACAGAAAAACACAGTTGAATACGGACCGTGACAGTGAACGTACGTATTCGGCCAGAAGATGGACAGTGTCCGAAAGCGCTCGCCAACGGGAGATGTTCAGAAACCAAGGAAGACGGAGAATATAAGGTATGAGAGTTCTATATTCATTGGTGGTAGAAATAATAATAACCCTTTACATTAATCTATACTTTATCTATTTACATATGGGTAGCAGTTAATGTTGTAGTTGTAGTATTTTTTGTTAATGGAAATTCTTTAGAGAGATAAATAAAGGGACGCACAAATGGGGAAAATGGCGGGCATCCAAAACAACCATGTAGGTTCTGAGATACGAATATGGGAAAATGAATGTTGGGCAGAGCCTCCAATTTATTAAATATAGATACCAAATTTGATATTTAGACTTTGCATTAAAAAATTTATAATCGTAATTACTTAGTAGTAGAAACGTTTATGCACCATAAAAGGTGTAAAGTAAAATTTTGGATCATTTAGCTTTCATTGCAAGTCCTTAAAATTTTTATTTTTGGTAAAATATTGTATGGGAAACATACTACATTATTTTTTCTCATTGTAACATTTTGCACTCTTTAACCGCGTTCTTATCTCTTCATTATACTACATTATTTTTTCTCATTGTTACATTTTGTTCTCACTTAACGCTTTCTTATCTCTTCCTTATATTACTTTTTTTTTTCTCATTGTTACATTTTGTACTCACTCACGAACCATGTAGGTTCTGGGATACGAAAATGGGAAAATGCTAGTCATCCAATAACCCCCATGATATAGATGGTAGGCATCCGAAAACAAACAATGCTGTTCTGGGCCACACAAAGGATGAAAACCTCCATGCCTACGTCATCGCTAGTGATGTCATAAGACAAAAAGCGAATTTTCCGACCTATCCCGAAGAAGGTTATGTGGGGAGAGATTATAAGCGAATTTCTTAATAAGACGAAGTAATTTATCTATCGCTGGTGACGTCATAAGACAGAGTATTGACCTATCCACCTTGCGGGTTCATGGCATGACATTTTTAAGCAAATTTCCTAGTAACCATGGTGTAACCTATCCTACAGAAGTACACCTTCGTGGGGGTCAATCCCCCATTCCAATATAGAAAAACAATAGTTTAAATTTTGTTTAGGTTAACAATATTACTCTTAATTGATATTTTGAGGGCCTACATGAGGGCCACCAGGACACCATGATACTTTCATTATCATAAAATAATAATAGTTGCACAAAAATGATAGTCCTACTATCCTCTGATATAGTCCAACCATTAAAAAATTGCTTTTATAATGAAGGAGAAATGATAAGAGAAAGAGGCATTGCAGGGAAGGTTCTCTTATCGGGGAAAAAATAAATTCAATTCAGTATAAGTGGTGAGGTGCTCTATAAGTCTGCAGAAAGATAGGGGTAGTTGGGGTAGGGGGTGCTAGTGAAAACGCATAACTTGGCCATTCCCTTCTAATTAATTATAGCACTCCCATTAAGAGACGTCGGGCTCAAAGATTATTGACTTAGCAAGGGAGGGCCGAACACCCCAGATCAACAAGTAGCCGTACGCCAGGTTATACTGACAGCTTTCGAAGAGTCCATGTGTTGTTTGTAGGAGATGCAGTATAGCAATCTGCCTACTCCAAGCTGTTCTAAGTCACATCCGGAGAGATCCGTTCTGCGAGTCATGAATGAGTCGTGAAATAAAAGTCTGTTTAGAATAGGGTGGTTTCGTTTAAATATACCCTACCTCTTTGAATCTAAGTAAGCTTGACCATTAAAGTAAAATTTCATTTAGCTAAATGTTCATTTAGCGTAAACAGAACATTTGATGTGAATCAGTCTTAAGGAATTTTACGTACTTTGAAAAGAAGAAAGACATGTCAATCCTAAATATTTTTTTACTTTTATAGTCACGTTTGGTTTCAATTTCAATTCAATAGTTCGATAAGAAAAATTAAGATTAAAAACTCTCCAAATTATCCCTCATTAGCTTAATTTTCCTAAATGAATAAAAATACCCTAAAATATGCATTAAAAGAATATATTCAGTATGGATATTATCATAACTTATTTACTATGCATATTATTATATGTTCTTTATTTCACAAATGTGACACATGTTAGGAAAACATGTCCTATGATAGCTGTGAAAAATCTCAAATGTTTCATTTTGCCCCCACAAAAACTCCTCACCTAATTAAGAGATGCTAATAATAATACAAAAGTAAAATATAATGAAATTAACTAAAGAAAACTTGCTTCGTTGTGAAAAAAAAAAAAAAATTCCCTTATACCACAGCAAAAACCTACATTCATCTCATGGCTTCAGTTTTTAGGAAATTTTGATATTCAGCTAAATATCTTTGGGAAAAATGAAACTTTTTTTTATCTGATTTTATTCTATTAATATATAATTAATATGAAATCCATAATCAAGGAAGCTGGGCATAACTTAAATAACTTTAAAAGTGACATATATAATTTAAGAATATCCCTATTCCATTAAAAGCTTTAGGCAAAATTTATTTATATTAAAAAAAAAACCTTAAATACTACATTCCTTTTGAATACTTTATTGATCTCAAATTTATTTCCTTGATGTTTATACGATCCAAAAAAAAACAAAAAAAAAAAATCTTTGTGTTTTTTTTAATGGAGAGTTTTTGATCGTAGAGATTTTTAGTAGATTTTTTTGTTGGGGTTCGGTCAATGCAGATCCAAAAAACACAATCAATTAAAATATTAATTTTTTAAAATAATTTGCCAAGGTTTCGGCTGTAAAGTCAATTTATTTATTACAGTCTTCTCGTTACCTGAACCAGCTCAGTGATTTTTAATATTTGGCATTTATAAGCCTTATTGGTATAAAACTTGGTCCTCCGGGCCGGATATTGCTTTATCTAATAATGAACTAAACAATTAAATATAAACATCTATGGTTTGTTCAATATTAACTCTTCATAGATCTGCTATTGAATAATATATTTGAACTTCATTCAAGCGCCTAAAATAAGATTTTTATTGTTATACGTCTTAATTCAATTAGGATGACGGTATACCCATATCCAGAGTCAAGTATATAACCACTTTCCATGCAATCTCTTTTTGTGAAGGGCAGGCTTATGGCTCAGAGAGTAAAGTGTGATTTCCGACCTAGCACCTAGTTGAGCCTTAAGACCAACAATCTTTGAGTAAAAATAAAAATTTGTTAAAGTTATTAATTTTGTTCTGCTTCAATTGAGAAAGCACACTTAGAAATGAAAGTCACTCATTTTTCCCTTTGCATTATTAAACATTTAGCATTTGAGTGTGCATAGAAGTTTTGTAAGAATTTGAGGGAGCCCTTATGGCCGAATCCCGAGTGGGAGACGTAACGAGCAATCAGAAGGCCCTTGTGCTCCTGTAGGCCCTGGAAATATGAGAGAGGGCGCTTTGAGGGGAGACGCAATTTCCTTTGAGGCCCTTCAAGGGAGTGAGGTCGCAGCTGTCCTTCAATATCCAGGGAGGTACTCGTGGAGGGCTGCAGCTTCCCCTAAGTCAGGGGGCAGGACTTCCACTTACGCTTAAGGAAAACTCAGGTAACCCACTTGAGACTTCCCTACTCATAGAACTAATTTAGGTAAATGCATGAGAAGTAAGCTTGTTAATACTTTAGAAAAAATACCCCAAATGGTTCCAGTACCATTATTATACTCATAATACTTTTTTCTGGGTTGACTCTGGCAAAAATATTTTTTTTTTACCGATCTTTCGCACATCCTTTGATGGCATCGTCACGCCTGAGTGGGGAATGGGCTCACTCTCTATTCAGTGATGAAGAAGCCATCATATGATGTGCGAAAGCTTGGCAGAAAAAACAAAAAAAAAAAAAACTTTTTGTCATAGTCAAGCCCATAGTCGATGATACCCTTTAAATATTCATTTCCTAACAAAAATTATCTTTTACTCTATACGTAGACAACTTTTTTTGAAGCTAAAGACGTGGTCCATTCAATGAAAAACTTTTGTGCATTGTGAGTATTAAACTTGAGAACTTTGGCCACTGGTTAAATTAGCCAGAACCACTGGACCACCCTGCTCCTAGTTGAAGGAAACTTATCACTAAAGGAACTTATCACTACGCTGAAGAAGAAAGTTCCTTTAAGTAAAAAGTAAGTAAATCTTTCACAATTTTAATTTTTTTTGATAAATTTAGGGCATATAAGAGTGCACTTATCAATGCAGGTGAAGGAAATTTTATAAGGCATAGAATTCAAGATAAACATTGCATTGAACTATTTTTAAAATAGCATTTTTTAAATTTTTAACATTGTATTTTGAATTGAGTTATGGCACTGAAAATTTAAAAAACACAAAGATCCTTTGTAAAAGAAAACTTGTTTTCATAACCATTTGTTTAAACTTTTTTTAAACCCTACGATCATATAAAATTATAGGGGCTATCTAAAAGTAGCCATTCTCTTCTAAACACCTTGGGCTGCCTTTATTTATTTTTTAATGCCTGGCCAGGGCGAGACTTGAACTTTTAGCGATGTTAGGAGTTGTACATGGATCCCTTGATCAAGGCTAACTATCCTGCTCTAAGTATGTTACTATTAAATGAAGTATTTATGATAAGTGTTATAGTAGTTAAATCCAAAGTGGGGGATTGGAAAAAGAAAATGAGGAATGACCTTTTAAATAATTATGATATTTTGCTTTTTTTGCATTTACCTCACAAGTAAATATAATTTTAACCAATTTCAGAAGTCACAATGAATATGATTTATTTTCAGAAATAAATTCAAATCTTCCACTACTCATCAACTAAAATGCACCTTTCTTACTTCAATAAGTATCCAAAGTAATAACATTAAACATTAAAAAAAATAATTATGAACTACCTCACTGTTATAACCTTGGTGCCTTGCTATCTAAAATTTGTGTACTTGACTGGCTTATTTAAAGTATAAGTAGCAAAAGTGAGAATTTAGTAACATCTGCAAACACATTTCAATGCTCAAAGCCTTTTTCAATAAATCATGAATGCCCCTATTATTTTAAATTAAACAAATTTGTTGATCTTCATTGGTAATTTTGATAATTTATTTTATTTGTTTTTCACCAGGGAAGTCCCCAGCAAATTGTAATTAAACTAATGAATACACAAGCTGTCAATTCATTCTCACTACAGTTTCAAGGTGGGTTTGCTGGAAAAGACTGTACATTCAAAGGAAAACTATCTGATGGAGAGGATATGGAAATGAAATTTTATCCTGATGATGATAATTCTCTTCAAGAGTTTTCTTTGAAAGCATCAGTTCAACTGAATTCTATGCAGTTCATTTTTCATTCATCTACAGATTTTTTTGGAAGAATTATTATATACAGGCTATTGTGGAACAGCTAGTGAATTTTTCTAAAACTTACTTGCAGAATCAAGGTTTTGATTTTGTTTTGCTTGGGACTTTAAGCCAATTGAAATATTCTGAGAGTTTTATTTATTTACGAAGTATAAGCATTTTTGTATGAAAAAAGTTAGCGAAATTTAAGAAAATGTAAATTATAATACATTATTGATGATTATTTCAAAGTGTTGAATAACTTCATTTCAGTGCACAAAAAACTCAATTTCACTCCAATTATATTATCCTTCATTATGAAAATTATTTATTTACTATGAATTTTTTTAAAAAATTTATTTACTCTTTTAAAATATTATTCTAAGGACATTGACATGACTGAAAGGTAAGTATTCAACCTTAATTACTTCAAGATTTCCATAATTTCAATATAAATTTGTTCTAAACTTTAGATCCAGCAATCAGCAGGGTGAAAAAAAATGTCCATTAAGCCTAAACAGTAGATCAAGCACATCATAAGAGAGGAAAAAATTTATACAGTATGCCTACGCTTATGATTCAAACTATAAAATAAGAAAATCAAATAAATTTATCTAATTCATGAGAAAGGGAACAAAAATACTAATTTGTCAAAAAATAATTTATAATTTGATAACCCTAATACTTTTTTTTTATTGCCAGTAATTAAATATGGTTAAATCATATAACTCATTATTGTTCCTTTAACAGCCCATATGATTTGAGTAACAAGTTATTAAAAATGCTGTTTTGTAAATATAACCCATTTTTAAATTAAACTATTGAATACGTATGATAAATGCCAGTTTTAAAAATTCTAAATACAATTTTTTTTATTTTAAACCCATCTAATTTAGAATTTTTAAAACTGGTTCCAGTGCACAAATGTATGATTTTTTTAAAACTTCCTGCTATACTTCCAAGTTCTCTTTTTTTAAGAAAAAAAATATCAAGATTTGTTATTTATTTTCTAAATATTTCTTTNATAAAAAAAATTTTCTTTTCGCAACTTTTTTGATGAATTCGGTAATGGCTAAAATTGGTAGAAGAGAGATGAAGTTTAATGGAAGGTGAAAATTTAAGATCTGATGATTGTTAAGGTTTATTTAGTGTTATATATTTATGATTACAGCGGTGTCATTTGAGAGTGGTGTCATAGGTCACCTTAGTCAAACACATGTGTTAAAAGAGGTAATAAAATGAATGAGGTCTTGTAAAGAAAGAAGGCTATAACCAATATGTTATGGTGTCGTCACAAACGTCAATAACTCTTATTGTTTGTTTTATGATTTTTCATTTCCAGATGCCCCCAAGGAGTGACTTGTACGCTCTGTAAAACCTACCAATGGAAATAAACCGAACTTCTGACTGCCGAAAATTTTTTTCCTGGTAGTTAATATTAATAATAGGAAATTCATTAGTCGACATTCGCCTACTTAAGAACATAACATTCGAACCAATAACGTCGAGGGAAGTTATCGAATGAAGCAATAGCAAAGTCCAGCTCTTGCAGCGTGTCAACAAAACTATGGTAATATCCAACGAACTATCTGTCTGTGAGAGTTTATCTTGAGACTTGACAGTTTTAATCGTCAATATAAGAATGAATTAAAAAAAGTTTTTAAAATAATGTTTTAGTAGCTATTTTTTTTACATTTACGGATGCTTAAGCATGAACAAATACACACACACACACACACTTATTTCTCTTATATATATGTAGTAATACTATATATACTATATATATAGTAATTAAGAGGCAGTCGCTCTTCACTCCTCACCGAGGAAGGAGAAGAGATCCTCGAAAATTTTACGCTTTGTGATTTTTTCATTTTGTGAATGTACTGCACTCTCTATCCCACCTGTTCTTGATTACTATATATCGCAGCCGTGAGTGCTTCATTTTATATATATATGATTATGCGTAAAATTATAATAATGAATAAACACCCCTAGGTAGTCCAAAAGAAGAAGCTAGATTTTTGAAAATCACTCTTATTTGCGTTTTTCTCAAAAATGTTATACGTCATAAAATTACATTTCACCCCTATGTCATTAGAAGTGACACCTAAGGACAGAAGGGACTTAAAACTGTGCAATGTAATATCGCGAGAGAACTTAACATTCAAGACTCAAAATTGAACTCACATAAGTGTGATATTAGGTATAGATTTAGATGTGAGCTTGCCAATGCAGCATTCGATTTCCAAGACGTTTTCGTGTTTTTCGATGTGCTGAAAATAAGTTACCCTCGAGTAGATGACCCCATCTTGCTCTTCCTGGTCGCCCGAGGAGAAGGGTGACCCTCAGCCCACTTCCAACCCCCCACCCTTAAAACTCCAGAATTGCCCCTTAGGTGCCCTGCCCCTACATAGCTCCTCCCTCCTTTCCCCAAGATTAAACTACACTGTCTGGAGCACAAACGTTGCCCGAGGGGTCGATAAAATTTACTATGACCGGCAAGTTATTCAGTAATAGAAGCCCCAGCAATTTCCCTTCAATTTAAGGATTTAAACACACATCTAAACCAAGAAGGATATGTAAATTATTTTTATTTTATTCATAAACTTTTATTAGTACAAATAAATAGATGTAACTTCGTTCCGAAAGTTAACAGCTCTTCTGCGCGTCAATAATGAAACTAAATTTAATAATAAAAATGCAAATATGGGACATACAACTGAATAAATATCTAATAAAACAAATTTAACAATAAATAAATAAAAAATTAATATGACTCATAGCGTGGAAAATGGCCAGGATTCGGTCAGTTTGTTTTAAATAGAAACAAATTTCTAATCCAAAAGCATTTTCTTAAGCCGATGTTTCGGACTGAATTTAGTCTTTCTGCAAGGTTAAAAAAAACAAAAGAATATTTCAACCAACGAAATTACTTAAAAAATATGAAACTTTGGTTCATAAATTTACTTTAATTTAAAATACATTGGTTGAATTCCAATAATCTTCTTTGTCATGATATCCACGTTCTAATATCACGTATAAATATCATTCGTCCTTCTAATTCAGTAATGTAAGAATCCGCCAAAAGATTTTCTATGGAGAAAGTACTTATAACTATATTTTCTACTAATTTATCCTTAAAGCAAATAATGATTTGCTAGTAAAAGTTAAATTTGATTTAAATTTAGTTTACAAAAATTGATTCATTCAAAATTGATTCATTTCTCATGCATTATTATATTATATTTTATTATAGTTAATTTCTTTATGGAAGGAAAAAAATAAAATAAATTGAAATAATTTTAATGGGATTTATTTGTCAATAGCATATTTATACTAACATAAGTCCTCATAAAAAACAGCTGATATTCTCATTAGAATTAAATAAAATAGCGT
The DNA here is from genome assembly GCA_000696205.2 of Oncopeltus fasciatus. NCBI lineage: Eukaryota > Metazoa > Arthropoda > Insecta > Hemiptera > Lygaeidae > Oncopeltus > Oncopeltus fasciatus. The sequence goes on from KZ807403.1 coordinate 19,741, forward strand.
AAATAAAATAAAATCAGCCTTAAAGTGGTCAAAACATTCTGTCAAGTGCAAAATTCCTCATGATCTTTCAAACATGGCTTCTTAGTTCATGGGCTCAGTAAGTTGATGAAATCAATATATTATTTTTTTGACAGATTTCTGTTATTTCACCAATACATTGACAACAGAGTCGCTAACCAGTCAGTCATTCTTCTGAAGATTTCCTATCGCACATGAATTCAGCAAGTTTCAGTTCCCAGAAAGCTAGTTATGGGGAAATTTTTAATATGAAGTAAATAAAGGTAATAGTTTCCTGAATATTCGAGGATATCTCTATATATATAGAATAGGATCAGATTTAGTTGGGATCTACTTCAAGATTATTTAGCCCTCATTAGTTGAGTTTAGTGCGATCAGTAATTCATTCCCTAAGGAGAAATGTTTAGTTCAGTTTAGTCTTCCCAGAGAAAATTTTATGATGACATGTGTATAACAGTAAAAAATCTAATAAAAAATTTACAAATGCCACAATTATTTGTAAATTTAAGAAGCAACACAAATAATATACATAGAGTTTGTATAAATGTATTATGTATTTTTTTTTAAATTTTTATTTTTTTATAACATTTTGTTAAATAAAAATGTAATTTTATTACAATGAAAAGTAAAAATGACATTCAATGTCAATCACATGAGGATAGAAGATTCATAATTTTGGTATACTATTTCTGAATATATCCACATTTCGGTGGAGTGTAGAAAAAAGCTTCCCACTAGAGAATCAAATATCTGACACATTTTTAGAACCGCAAAACTTTGTTCACCATTGTTGTTATTTGTCGTAAGATATCATTTCCATCTATTGCTACCCCTAAAACGCGATTGATATAAGATTTAATTTATTTACTAGCAGTCATCATTATAAGAACACCTGTTTAGATGTAAATTATTTTTAATAAAACCCTTAAAACTAATTTATTATTAACCACTCCCTATTAATTATTAATAAGCTTTTAAGATAATTTGGAAAAGTTTTATAAAATTCCACACACCAAACTAATGGCCACTAATGAATGAGAAATGTTTATTGTTTGTCCATGTTTCTCTCTGTAGGTCTACAAACCATAAATTATAATTGTTCCCAGTACAAACATGCAACTAAAAAAAAAAAAAAATGAAAGATTGCGTTCCTAGATCGAGAAGTTCTAATTTATAGCAGTATATGTTATTCTCCTTACTCGTTTGTGGTGTTAAAAGTATTTTTTGGGCAGCATTTGCTGATATATTCTAAAATAAATACAATGAAATTACAGTAATTAATTTTAGTTAAACACTCAGGGATCCAAATCAGAAATGCTATAAAATTACATTTAGGCTTATTTTAACCTTTATATTTTTCAATATTCTAGCAATGGAGCTAATAAACTTTCAATATATTTCCTCCCGCTTCTCTACAACCAATTTAATCCACCAAAGAAGCATTAAAACTATTTGTGTAAATGTCTGAAATACCAGATTAAAAAAAATTAAAAACGAAGAGAGTAATCCTTAGATAATTTAGTTGGGGTTCGGTCAAGGTAGATCCAAAAAATATACATTTTTTAAATTGTATTTTTGGATCTACCNGAAGATCTGTTGAAATTATTCGAAGTTATCAAAATTTTAAATAAGAGAACAGTAAAATGATAGAACTTTTTGATTTTCCAAAAAAGAAATCTGTTACAAAAATGATTATTTATATAAATTTTTAGCAAACAAAAATCGAGATTGGTTAAATTTCAGTACCGCCATAAATTTGTCTCTAATAAAATTTTAGATTCGTTAAACCTCTACTCCTGAGGTATTATTATTATTATTATTATATCATTAATTAATATTATTTAATTTTTAAAACGGGTTTCAGTGTTTATTTTAAATTTAAGCGGTTAATTTTGTTGCGTTATAATGAACATTATATTTGTAATCAAGTGTTTTGTTGCAGGTGCAATGTTGACCTGTAGAAAATATTTAAAAATAACTAATTTAATGCATTATATTATTTTTTCTCATGTTTAAATAAAAATTACGTACTGTGGATCGCTAATATTTTCGAAAATATATTGAGCTTTTAAATAAATCATGCTAGTAATAAATCAAATTAACTAATTTGGGAACTAACTTCATAGAAATATTCATGTTAATAACTGTACTATGTATCCTGTCATTGTTAATGAAAATTTCACGCTAGTGTTCAGGTTAATTGATTAATCACATGTTGGAGTTCTAGTTGACCCCCCACATTTTATGATGAATTTGACAAATTCACAGAAAACACGATTCAAACATTAGATAAATATATTAATTTCGACTCGTATAAATAACAATTACTTGGATTACAATAGCTTAGAGAGGCATTCCTTCCCCATTAAGTATTTTAAATAACCCCCATTCCTGACTGGTAATCTTAATTTTTATTTATTTATTATTCATCTTATTTTTAGCTTGATTATTCTATTTTCTTCTCTTGAGTAATAATCAAGAAAAAAATAAGAATAGCTAAAGAAGGATGGATGAGAGATAGATGCATTGAAAAGGAAGGAGGAAAAATATGACACGTTCAATATGTTCAAGAAAGGCAGAGTAATGGCTGATGTCTTGTAAAAAAAAATCCTAATACCATAAGGGACTCGGCAGGAAGATTGATAGTAGACAAAAAAGAAATCCCTACAATTTGTATATCATCGAGGTATATGGGGACGAAGGTTTGATGAGGGCGAAGTACCAGAAATTCTAAAGTCAGAGATACTACATCTTAGTAAATTGACGAAAAAGTGAGAAAGCTATTGATCCTGACAATATCGACAGAGCTTTTGAACCTCATAAAGGAAGAAAACAAGGGGATATTAGACAGACTTTTCAATCATGTGTATTCAACTAGTAAAATTCCAGAAGATAGGTTAAAATCAGAGTTCATTATCTTCCCTTAAAAATGATCTTGCGAAAAAGTGTAGTGGCAACACACTGTTAAGTCTTAGCCAAGAGAATAAAAAAGAAAAATGTGAAGAATATTAGGACGAAACACAATTTGGATTTCGGAATGAGTTGGAAACTCGAGAAGCACAATTTGTATGAAATGTCTTATTGAAAAAATGCCGTGATCAGAGTAAGGATGATTTTGACATATTTTTTATGTTATGAGAAGGCGTTTGATCGAGTTCAGCATGATAAGTTGTTGAAGATGTTGAGGGGTAGAGGAGTTGATGGTAAGGGACATACGGATCATCCAGGATTTGTATTACCACCAAAAAGTGACTGTTAACGTTAACGGAAAATAAAAACAGAAAATAAAATTTTTAAGAGGAGGCAGGCAAGGATGCATACTCCCTCCGATGTTGTCAAATTTGTATTCGGATAATACCTTCAAACAAGCTCTGCAAAACCTGGATTATGGTGTGGAAATTAATGACTAACTTATAAATTCGATATGGTATGCAGACAGTGTAGTTATTCTAGTCGTCACGACTTGGTTGGACCGCGAAATATCTTATATGCCATAGATATCGTTGGACAAAAAAAAAAAAACCATGACCGAATCCTAACAAAAATTCTCTACTAGTCAACTTCTAATGTTTTCCTGAGTTTGTTTGAAGTTTGTTAAGTAGGACTTTTATTTTTGCCTACGTTATGTGGACAACAAGGTAAAGATGTTTCATGGTGAATGATGGACGACGAGAAGGAAAAAAAAAAAAGTGAGGGAAAATAAACGGGCAAGGGAACATTAAAAAGGCCTTAAACCGACTGGAGTTTAAGGATCGGATATATATCCAGGTGGAGAAGAGGTGGAGAGTGAGGGTGGGAGGGAGGAGATAGTGCTCGAGGTCCCGGAGGTGGTAAATTCGGAGAACAAAGGGGGCTGGTTTACTGTGGCTGACTTCTTCTGGGGGATTTAGTGTGGCTTTGGGGTGCGCGCTGGAACTCGAACCTCCTTTCAGGAGGGACATTCAGCTGTGCTAGCCACTTCCCGCAGCACTGTTATTGCTGTATATGCTACAGTCCATACAACATGGGATTTATCGGTACGGCAACCCCCCCCCCCCCAGCTAATGATGCTTACACTTCCCATTTGTCTTGTCCTTGTTATTCTTGATCCCTCCTTATGGGGTGGAGTTTTGCCTCGAATGCTTCACATTACATTCTTGGAGAAGTGTTCATTCTTCTGCAGAGTTTCTTTGCTAAATTTATTGTTTGGCTATTTGGATTTGCTTACGAAAAGAATCCCAACTCCCAACAAATGATCCTAGGTATAACTAGTGCTTCCAACAAACTTGTAATTTCTTCCTCATATGATTTCCGCATTTTCCCATAAGCATGGTTGTTTCAGCTGCTTATCTTTGCCAAATATCTTTGTTATTGTATTTGCACATTTGTTATTCGCATTTATTTTCTCTGTTCTAAGATGATTTTAGTTGGGGTTCAGTCAAGGTAGATCCAAAAAACACAAATTCAAAAAATGAACTTTTTAATAGAGGATTATCTGCCAACGTTTCGGCTTACATTGTAAGCCATCTTCAGGGCTATCATGAAGATGAGAGAGGACGTCCTGTCCCTAAGTTCACATTTCCATGACATGGAAATCATGGAATTCAGTCATGGAAATATGAACTTAGGGACAGGACGTCCTCTCTCATCTTCATGATAGCCCTGAAGATGGCTTACAATGTAAGCCGAAACGTTGGCAGATAATCCTCTATTAAAAAATACATTTTTTAAATTTGTGTTTTTTGGATCTACCTTGACCAAACCCCAACTAAAATCATCTTAGAATTATTTTCTCTGTGTGATACGGGTTTATCGCTATAACTGGCTCTGTTTGTCAGAAGTACTTCTAAACTCTGCTAATGATGCTTAAACTTACTAAAATTATACTTGCTATCCTTCTGTCGTGGAGGGTCACCTATTATTATTTTTACATTTAGTGTAACTATGTAAAACCATGGCATCACATTGTACAACCTGTAACTATGTAAAACCATAGCATCACACTGTACTACCTGTAACTATGTAAAACCATGGCATCACATTGTACAAACTGTAACTATGTAAAACCATGGCATCACATTGTACTACCTGTAACTATGTAAAACTATAGCATCTCATTGTAATACCTGTAGCTATCTAAAAACATGGCATCACATTGTACTACCTTATGCCGAAGTAAATATTCACGAACACTTATGTTTATTATTGTATTTGCGTAATTTTTAGTTAATATTTAATTCAGTAATAGCTAGCTATTTACTAGAAAAGCAATACAAATACAGCAATCATTGTTCAATGCACATGGATGCACAAAAAGTAGGGACACCACAAAAGCCTGAAAATGGCGGCTGAAAAATACACTGATTAGAAATACAATAAACATAACTGTATAAAGCGGTACTCAAAAGTATTAACTAGATTTTTAAAAAAATCACTGAAAAAGCAGAAATCAAAGATTAAGACATTGAGTTAAAGCAAGAATAAATAGAACAACCTATATAACGGATTAGGATAGCTTTAATTGAGCAAATTTGATCTTACTAACAGATGAAGCGATGATTGTAAATGACTGGCTCTGGAATATTATGAATAAAAGATTAGGGGAATAGCAGAACCTTTAAAATTAAATTCTTAAACATCTACTTCAAGGGGCATTTTTTGTTCAAATTATATAACAGATTTTTTTTTTTTTTTTTTGGTAGAGAATTTTTATTGGGGTTCGGTCAAGGTGGATCCAAAAAATATACATTTTTTAAATTGTATTTTCCGGATCAACCTTGACCGAACCCCAACAAAAATTCTCCATCAATAATCTCTACAGTCAAAGATTCTCAATTTAATCTTTTTTCTTTTCTTTAAATAACACCTTTCAAACATATACAAATTTTTTTAGCACTAATTATTAAAAAAGATGACACGTTTCATTTAATCAATTGCAAAAAAAAATTAAGTTAAGTTAATTAATGGTCTAAAAAATTATTATGCTTCAATGAAACCCTATAAACTAGAAGTTTTAAGTGTAGGTATGGACGTGGACTTCAATAGGATGGAAAAATAGATTTGATGTAAAATTGCACAATATACAAAATCTGAATAAATTGTAGCATAAAATTAACAATTGATTGTAAAAATATACATATATTTGGAAAGAACTGAATATTTAAATTCCAGTCGGAGTTCCAGTTATTGTGCAACGTATAAGCTTAATTATGAAATGGTTGTATAATAATAATGTATAAAGAAAATAATTCTTATAACTAAATTCGGGTCTAATGTTTCGTTAAAACCCATATTGACATTTTTGAGGGATTAAAATCAGTAAATGCAAACAACTGTTTTCCAAAAAATTTCTCGGAAACTATTATATAATTTTCAAATTAATTGTATAATTTTAAAAACAGCAAAAATTATAATATAAAATGTTGACAACTTACAAAAACAAATTTGTCCGCTGACTCGTGTCATCATGTATCCAATACAGTTTTCATTAAGTTTGAAATTTTTAATTAGTATTAATTTATTTGTAAAATAACAACTAACAAAAGCAATGAAAAAAAGTTAATATAACAAATTAAACGAATAACCACCTTCAAGTAAAAATGTTAAAAACAGGGGATTACTTTTATATTATTAAATTTTTTGTTACGAAATCCAAATACTTTTAATATTTATTTATTTTAAGTTTTCTGTTAAGTTTCACCTTAATAACATAAATTTGTATATATATATATATATAACCGACTGGAGTTTAAGGATCGNACTTCACTAGTTTTCTGCAGTTCTTTTAAATATTTCCATAAGAAATTTATTCATAAATATGATCCGCAAATTTCCCTCTCTTTGTTTATGTATCTTATAAATATATTGGCGGTAACTCTTTTGAATACAAAGTTTTAAACCCTTTTAATAGTTAAGCATTATATTTTAGAATAAATATTTAATTTGGTTGTGGTATTTTTTCCCACGTAAATTTCAAACAATTAATGAGAGGGAATAGAATATAAAAAACTATCTGTCCCAGCTAGGAATCGAACCTGGATCTCCTGCTATCCGGGCCGGTGTACTTGCCAGTTATACTAGACTGCCAGTTATATTACCTACTTGCCAGTTATATTACCAGGACGCGTCAGTTGTCTAATTCAATTCCCTCTACGTGAGAAAAAATACCAAAGCCAAATGAAATATTTATAAGGAAAAAATTAAATAAAGTAAATGACGAGAGTCGACAAAATGTATGACAATGTCAGCACCCTCGAGTACAAGACGAAGTTCTCGTCTTTCTCGTGGGTTAGGCTTTTGCTAGTGTAAAGGGAATTGAATTAGACAACTGACGCGTCCTGGTAATATAACTGGCAAGTACACCGGCCCGGATAGCAGGAGATCCAGGTTCGATTCCTGGCTGGGACAGTTAGATTTTTTATACTATTCCCTCTCATTATTTGTTTTATATTTTAGAATGTTCTTTTATTTCTTGATTGTATTAAATGTATGGTTTAACTGTATACAATATAACATATTTTGAATATTTTACAGAATAAGGTCTTAATATTTTTGCATGATGTACTTAATCCTAATGGATAAACCTTTGTATTATTTAGACCTGGTCCAAAAGTCTTTATTTTGGGCAACGATTTGGCATGGATTTTAGGCCTTCATCAGGATACAGTTGCAATCTAACATTTGACTTGTAACTCTCACCCTCCATTATTCCTATGTCTTAAAGGAGGCCTGCAACTCAGGCCTATCTTTAAATATCCTGACCGTCATCTCAAGAGTTCTAATTTTTAATTTAGTTATTTTACTATGTAAACATCAAATTGGGTTTTATTTGTCAAAGTCTCCAGTTTTTTTTCTATTATTTAATTTAGTTGTTTTTTTTTTTTTTTTAATTTTTCTATTTATTTAGTTAATTTTTTCTTTTTTTTNAGTCAGGCGAAGCAAATGTGTAAACTCAATATCATATATGAATACTTGTCAATTTAGGGAAAAAATATTTAAACATAATTTTCATAATCTTTTGCGATTATATATATAGAGAGAGAGAGAGAGAGAGAGAGAGAGAGAGAGAGAGATATATTATAAAGAAGAAAAGGAGGGAGAAAGAGTGTAGTGGACATATAAAAGAAAAAATTTACAATAAGCATAATTTTTGGGGAGACATCTCGGCTTCGTCACTAAGGAGTAAAGACAGATCCAGACTCCCTTCACTTTTCACTAAGGGCGAGAAGTCTCCCAGAAATTTTACTCATTTTATTTTTTTTCTTGTTATGAGTTCACTACACTCTTTCTCCCTCCGGTTCTTATTTAAAAAATATTTCATCACCCAGTGTTTCATTATATATATTATTTGTCTTGAAAAATAAAATAATTATAGATAGAGTATTTGTCAATTATCAATAACAAACGCAAACTCCTAGGCTTTACTAGCCTAATGTAATGTTAAAATAACATTCTGAAACTGAACTTAAATTTGGTAAAATATAATTAATATTAATATAATTTTGTGCAATAAATGAATATAAAAATCACTATCAGCCAGCGATCCTTGGTGAGTTTCTCAAATATATCAGACTACTAATTCAAAGAGCAGAGATCCCGTTAAAGTATTATAAAAAAAAAGTAGAAAATTGTAAATCATTTCAGTACAATTTTTTTTATTTTACAATTTGAAATCCATTCTGGTCCTTCAGCAGATTGTGTACAATATTTAAAAAAATAAAATAAAAATTTAATAGATGTAGTGAAATGAAAAGCATGAATTGTAAGTAGCTGTTAAGTAGATATATTCTTATAAATGCAATGACCGTGAAATAAATAACCAAATATAAAGAGAGTTCTGAACCATTGTGGACAATGGATGAACTAAATGCATCTCAAAAATATTTTATTTGGTTGTGGTTTTTTATCCCACGTAAATTTTAAACAATTAATGAGAGGGAATAGAATAAAAAAAACTATCTGTCCCACCCAGAACTCAAACCTAGATCTCCTGCTATCCTGGCCGGTGCATTTACCAGTTATGCTACCAGGACGAGCTAGATATCTCATTAAATTCCCTCTACACTAGCGAGAGCCTAACCCAGAAGAAAGACGAGAACTTCGCCTTAAACTCGAAGGAGCTGACATTGTCAAGCTATTTGTCGACTCTCGTCATTTACTTTATTTTATTTAATAGTGTAGAGGGAATTTAATGAGATATCTAGCTCGTCCTGGTAGCATAATTGGTAAATACACCGGCCCGGATAGCAGGGGATCCAGGTTCGATTCCTGGCTGAGACAGATAGATTTTTTTATTTTATTCCCTCTCATTAATTGTTTAAATGCATCTCATTGTGTTTACATAAAAGCGTGCATTGCGTTGTCATCAGTGCTCTAAGCTGGCCGACTTATGTCTCTTATTTACTTTCTGTTCCAGAACATGAGGATATGTCTATGATATAACATTTTAATAGTTGGTGCTTATTAAATCACTTTATTATTTTCTCTAATAAGAGGGTAAGCGTAAGTAATTGTCTATTACTATTATTAGAACTATTACTTCACTAGTTTTCTGCAGTTCGAGTTGGGCCTAGTGAACATTGAAAAAGCAGTTATATCGCGTCTGGTTGGCCGATTGGAAAACCAGCCTACACACTTGCATTCAACAGATATCCTGCCAAAGAGGTAGCTGTCGGCTACACTCGAACATGTCCAACAATCACTTTCTACCTCACCTCAGCATTTTTTGTCCTTTTTTTTTTTTAGACCCCCCCCCCCCCTTTTTTCGTTTTCAAAAATACAGCAGCAACTTTTTTGACGGGAATCAGAATAAAGCCTCCTATATCGGGGAGAATGAAGTACACAAAATCGAAAAATAAGAGTATGATTTTTATTTTATTTTTTATTTTTCCTAAAATCTTGCTATTTCAGATGGAAATATATATAAAATGGAAAGTAGGAAATAAAACAGTTAAGTAATATATCCTCAATATAGCAATTCAAAATTAGTGAAATTATACAGAAATACATGAAACTGTTAAAAATTGTATTGCAACAAACAATTTTAGATTAGCTAAGCTTTACACATCTATTTGTTTCTTAGCTTGATTTAGGTAGCACAACATTTTTTTTTCATGTTGACCAAAAAATATACTTGAATGATACTTTTAAATGATACAATTGTATTTCACTGGAATAAAAAACAATTTTAAGACCATTTAGATTTAACACACACATCCATAGATATATATATATATGTGTGTAATATTTTGCCTCAATAAGAAGTAGTAACAGTTCTATTCGTTAAGGATAGTTCGATTAATTTTGTATATTACTGTTCTCAAGGACACAAATATTTGAATAGAGATATTTATTTATTTGTATGATTTTATTTAATAGTTAATTTACTTATCAACAATTTTTTTTTTTTGTTGACTTTAAGAAATTTTTATTGTTTGGCTTAGAGGTTATGGTGGCACCTCACAAGGTCTGGGTTACAGAGAATATTTAATTTATAAATATTTTATTTGGTTTTTTATCCCACGTAAATTTTAAACAATTAATGAGAGGGAATAGAATAAAAAAAATCTATCTGTCCCAGCCAGGAAACGAACCTGGATCTCCTGCTATCCGGGCCGGTGCACTTACCAGTTATGCTACCAGGACGCGCTAGATATCTCATTAAATTCCCTCTACACTAGCGAGTCAGATGGATTTTTTTATTCTTTTCCCTCACATTAATTGTTTAGAGAATATTTAAGTCCTGCTTGAATATGCTGAGGGGATAGAGTATAAGGGCCTATTCATGGATAGATACTTATATCTGTGGATATTCTTTGTTCTTCTTTATGAATGGTGTGTGTATGAGCACTAGGGATTGCATTCCTAATTCCCTCCATACAGCCAGGGTAGGGCTGAGAAGTTTAAGGGAGAGTGTTCTCCGACATTATGGGGTAGAGTGAATAATGGCCAGGGCAAGATAAAACTTGAACCATTCAAGACGAGGATCCAGCACAAGTTTCACATGAGAACGACGTAAGTTGGTTACCGATACCTGACCTTATCTGGATCGCGTGTTCTCGATACTCTCTTTATCTACCCTACATTTTTCTTCCTACCCCCTCACATCCTGATAAATCTGAATCCGGCTACATCTGCCCCCTTACAGCATTCTATCCACCCTCTTATTCCTCCTAAAACCTGATACTCTTCAAATTAACTGGTCAATCTTCTCATAAGTATATGATAACTAATATAGATCAACTGCATGTGTTCTGATAATCAATATTCAAAATTAAAAAAAAA
>KZ807403.1:98206-105706 GCA_000696205.2 Oncopeltus fasciatus
CAAAAAAAAAAAAAACATGTGGGGTTGGTTCGGTCGAAATTTTTTTTTTTTCTAAATTTTTTTTTTATTTTTTTGTAAATCATCGACTTCTCGATAAGTCATATTCGGGCTGTACACAGCTTCATTGCATTTAGCGGCATTCATGCAGAGGGTAAATCTTTCATTAAAATTAAAAATATATCCTTTTCATAATTAAGTGGAATATCATTCTTATGAAATCTTGGAGTCAACAGCAGTTCCGAAACTTAGAGCAATGAATCCAAAAAACAAAGGGTCATTTAGGTAGTCAAAAATATTTCATGACAGTCATGAACATTTGATTTAGGTCGCAAGACGGGATTTCTCCTCTTAATGATAGCCCTGAAAATGGCTTACATTGTTAGGTCGACAGATAGTAATAAAAATAAACACTTTTTTTTAATGCATATTTTTATCAACCTTGACCGAACCATAACAAAAATTCTCTACCTGTTTTTTATTTTATTTTATCCAGCGTAATATGAATTTAAAGATATATCATTGGGGCGCCGGGATAGCTCATGGGATCCGTTCGGGTCACACAATCCTGACACCGCGGGTTCGAATCCTGCCAAGGTCAACCTTTTATTTATCATTAAAAGCTTTTCCTCAGCCATGGTCGTTTAGAATGGGAGGGCAATCTGTAGATAGCTCCTTCCTCTATGACCCTAAGTGGTTGAATGGAAGGCTAACAGTTAAATAAAAAAAAAAAAAGATATATCATTATTCTTCAACACTACTATCATATTATAATATTCTTGAATCCTCTGACCTAATATCTTGTACGAATATTTTATTATGCTGTTCTAGGTGACTTTTATAAATCTCCAAATGAAAGTTTTTTGTGTTGATAATAACTGATATCGCTTGTCAGAAAGGTACATGGAAATTTTTTGTTGAAATAATTCAGTTGAGAAATTTTCAGACAAAGCTGGCATGATTTTGAAATTATCATACATGAAGGTGAAAGGATCATTGTGTGTATGTTGTAAGACAAGCAAACATAACCCACGAATAACGCTCTCTTCCGAGCGTTGGGAAATTGAAGGGAGGGGGAAGATCGTACTGGAGTCGATAGGTCGTATCTTGTTTGTTTCTAATTATAACTTCCACGCCCCACAGACATTGAATCAACAAAAAACTTCCTGAAAATACTTCCCAACAGGCTGGTAATGGCTGGTTTTAATTGGTCCCTTATGTTTTAGTGAGATCCGTATGTGACTTCTGCCGAAGTATATATCCAACGCTAGAACACGATTGTACCGTTCGCTCTGTTGGCCTTTGGGTATCGAGCAAGACAATAAATGTTAGTATAAAATTCTACTTGACTATATTTTTTTTACATTGACAAGGTAGTAATTTCAGTACATGAGAAACAATTATCTTTTAAACGTGAAAACAAAAATCTAATATTAATTCAATTTTTGATTTTATATATATATATATATACAGAGGGATAAATAAAACTGTAGACCAAACAAAGAATAAATATTAAATTTTCGGGGAAAAAACGGCCTTCCTCAGAGATAAGTAGAAATTAGCCCTATTAATTAAATTGTTTGACTTCCATCATTGATATCGCTTAAAAGACAGATATATTTTATCATAGTTGTTCGACTTTGAAAGAGAAAAGCCCAAACGATTTGACATATTTTTAGGAAATAATTGCAGACAGCGTAAGTGGGAAAGGGAAACACGGAGAAGAATGAAAACGGATAACGTAAAGAAGTCAAAGAAAAAAGAAGAAAAAAGCAAAGTAAGATGAAATTTCGACTCGCTTTCTTACGTACTCGGACACTCCGGAGCGTAAAGACGAAATCCTCCACGCTACCACGAACTGGGACGTTTATTAAGCATAAAATATCAGCTGATTTAGGTGAAACATTTCCCGACCTTCGGCACGATTAGCAAGGGCCTGAGCAAATCCCAGGGGGCATTGCTTCATTTAGTAATGAATGTTGTGCCCGTGCGCCATTTCCACTAGGCTAACCCACTAGCGGAATCCGAAAACATTTTCTCAGAGGCACTTAAAATTTACTTTAGACACTCCAAAATGTGTAAAGTACGCAAAGAGTCAAAATTAGACATGTATATACTTATTTTTTTATTTATAAAAACTCTTTTTTAGTTGAATAAGGGCTGCATCTGAGGAGGCAATGGAGAGATTATAGAAATACCAAATTAATAAGTTGTGTCATATCATCGTTATATTTAGCGTTATAAAACAATGGTACAAATAACGAGAAAATACTTTTTATAAAATTCACTTATCTATATGTTGTGTAAAATGTTTAGAAAAAAAAAATAATAAAAAGAAGAATAGTTAAGATCTTAACTAAAATAATTCAACAGCCTCTCCCCATTCCTGTTTGCTTTAGCGATCCTGTACTTTCATAACTTCTATTATCCGTCTTCATTGGTTTCTGGATGGTTTGCAGAAACCAATGAAGACGGATAATAGAAGGTATGATAGTTCTATATTCATTGGTAGTGATAATAACCATTTAGATCTTGTACTTGTTACTGAAAGCAAATTACGGCTTGAAAAAAAAAAAATGAGTTACTAACTCTATTATACATTGGAAAAACTGCTTATTTTTTGCAGACCATGCGTGACAAATTTTTATCGTTTGTTGATAATAATAATATGACTCAAAACACAAATTTCAATGGTGATGCTGCGAAAATGCAACGCCACCAAAATTAGGGAATGAAATATTACATATAACACAGAAACTTTTGAGCTAAAACTTATATTTTATATATATTTAATGTTGCGAGCGAAGTATCTAATGAAACAATATGGAAGTGTTTGTTATCACTACATTTTAAACAACTATATCACTCGGAGGCCCTTTATTTCCCAAGAGCTCTGAAAGATGATTTTCTGACTCGACTAGCAGAGTTAGTGGTCTGTGACTTTCAAAAGGTGAACGTCCCTCAATGGAGATATAATGGCCATGGTTACTGCTAAAAGTTTAAGAACAACAGAGCGCTATTAAGGATAACGTCAAATGATACTTATCCAAATACATAATACGTCTGAATGTATTCTTGCTTATTACAATCCGTTATAATGTTGTCTTATTGACCTTTGAGGTCATTTTAAAAAAAATACATGTGTATATACATGTCACTAATTTGTATTTTATTCTCTATGAAAATTAGAGGTTAAATAATTATATGGGAGTGATCAGTCACGATCGGATGTTTCANGAGAGAGAGAGAGAGAGAGAGAGAGAGAGTGAGAGAGAGAGAGAGAGAGAGAGAGAGAGAGAGAGAGTGAGAGAGAGAGAGATAGATCCCCGAAAATTTTTCTCTTTATTATTTTATCTTTTTGTGTGCGCATTGCACTCTCTATATCTCTATCCCCTACCTGTTCTTGATTACTATATATTATATATATATATATATATATATGTGTGTGTGTGTGTGTGTGTGTGTGTGTAAAACCGTTGTATGTAAATATGTAAGTGCTGATTTATTTAAGCTATGAGTATTTTTCTTAGCTGTCCTTCAACAGATTCGTTTTTTTTTGTTGTATCCATATATATACATATATATATATGTGTGTGTGTGTGTAATATGAATACGTATATGAATAAAAAAAAAGGATCTGTTGAAGAACAGCTTACATAAATAAATAAATAAATCAGCATATACATACAACGGTTAGGGACACAGAATAGAGGACTAGCAAAAGGTTTTGAAACATTTCTGAAACGTAAACAAACACGAACAATTAACCAAATGGGGTATTATAGCTTTATTTTACGAAACCATTAGATGTGTAGGTTTATAGCTAAAATTGGTTTAGGAGGCTGAGAGATTTAAAAACCAAATTAAAAAAAAAATCAAAATCCTTATTACTCTCAGTGATAGTGGAAGTTATATACAATATAATATGTATAAAGTATTCATTTTTATTTAATAACCATTTGATAAAATTACTAAGTAAAAAAAATAATTAAGAATTTAATTTCGAGTTTGGGCAGGACTCTTCATTTTTTAGATTGTAAAAACAGAATTGAATCGTTTTTGGAATGAATCGAGGAAAGTGATTGAGGAAAGTGAGGGGTTTAGAGAAATACTGAAATTTAGAGTTTTCATTCTAAGATGATTTTAGTTGGGGTTCGGTCAAGGTAGATCCAAAAAACATAAATTTAAAAAANAATCTGATTTCATTAAAACTTACATAGTTTGAAAATATAGAAGTTCGTAACTCTCATTTAAAATAATTCATTATTCAAATATCAATACAAATTGCATCGGAGTTCGTTTATTTAATTTAAAATTTGTAATGATTATAAGTTAGGAACTTTTATACTCATCTTAAATTAAATTATCAAAGCAATGTGATTTATAAAATCCAATATCTATCTTTCCCTAAGGAATATATTGTTAAAACTACGCAAATATTGGAACCCAGGCTACCACGGCAGATTAATAACTGTATAATAAATTAAAATAAGAAAAGAAAGTTTATACTCCCCTATGTGGACAAATATAATGTTAAAATTTTAGACAAAGAAAAAAATATATTAAAATGCAATGGCCGCTCAATAAATTGTATGTATTATAGCCATATTATAAATTTTAGAACAGATATAAGGCAGATAAATAATTGTACTGAAGTACTAACACTGTGTGTTGGTGTCTACCGAACAGTGTGAAGCTATGTGTATAAGTATTAGAGAGATGAATTATACCAGTTGATTAAAATTTAAATAAGAAATAAAAATACAATCGTGATCATATAGGAATGACATAAAAAATGCAATGTATCTTTAGTTATTGGAATGATTGCTAGAGCCAGGCTGTGGGAATCCAATCATAATATGAATAAAAAAAATTACTATATTATTATTAATTTAGCGTTAAATACGTGCTAAATATTAGCTTTATTCTGTGTAGATAATCGATAAATAATTCATCAAATTCGTCAAGCATGGGCTACTAAAACTAAGTAGATTTTCTGAGTTTCATTAAAGATGGACATAGATAATAATAAATGATTTGTTTTATCTTACAGGCCGGAGAGCAACGAAAAAAAGGTGAAATCATTAATTATATCTCTAGAATGTTCTGGAGAGAAGATTGGAGAAAGCACACAATCTTTGAGGTTAATTTCTTATTTATCTATTTTATTGGGCTTATTTTGAAGAAAGTTATAGAAATTAAATGTAAGAAAATTAAATTTTATGCCTATTATATTCAATAAACTTTTTGTTACATAAATATTATAAGTTAAGGTCTACCTTCAAACTCCCTTCCACTCATAATAATGAATTAACAGTCTTCAAAAGAATGCCGGAATAATGAATTTTTTTTTATCTTTAAAATAAATAAAAAAACGGGCAACACTATATTTCTTAATATGTATTATTTTGAACTATGTTACAGTTTTTAAATGTATTAAATTTTAAAGGTAAAAACGTTCTATAGATTATATATTTTAGACCTATAGTGTGTTATTTTTTTTTTCTTGTGACTAAAAAATAAACTAAAACATTCTAATTTTTTATAAATCACCCCTCCACTTTTCTCTCACTGGACTGATTTAGCCACTTAATTGTAATTAAGGAGAAAATTTGAAAAAATTAAAGAATCGTTAATATATCCATGGGCATTTCACAGGATACAAAAAAATCTTCTTTGCCGAAACATTCTACCCAGTTTTACGAAGAAAGAAAAGTGGAAGGTGATTTCATAAATAAGTCTAAAAGTTTTTTCTCGAAGTATCCTTTGCATTGTGTTAAAGAATATAAACTCCTCAAGTCATAAAT
Organism: Oncopeltus fasciatus; assembly: GCA_000696205.2. Lineage (NCBI taxonomy): Eukaryota > Metazoa > Arthropoda > Insecta > Hemiptera > Lygaeidae > Oncopeltus > Oncopeltus fasciatus. The sequence continues at coordinate 104,011 of KZ807403.1, forward strand.
CTGGTGCTTGTCACTGTGTTTGAGAATGTATTATTCGAACTAAAATGTTTTGCTTAATTTTATTGAAATTCCATAATAAAAATCTGCTAAAATGCATATCAACACTTATCAGTGCGACAAGAGATCTTTGTAGGAATAAACACACCCGTACTCCAACAGCGCGGGCAGCGAATTGCACCATCGTACTGGCGCCCTGGTTTTCTTGCTAGCATCCGGGATTCCCCCTAATGGTCCTGGGTTCATCCAGTCCTTTTGCTCAACTATTCCTAACTAAGTTCCCTACCATGATTTATTGTAAGCTTGATAGAACGGTCCACATTGTCTTCGATGTAAAAAAAAAAAAAAAATATTAATATTCAGTAACATGAATATGCTTTTTTATTCGTTCTACATATTCCCCCCCCCCATTTTTTTTTTTTTTTTTAACACAGATGCAAACAGTCTTGGTACTGGGTTACCAATGGTACTGCAAGGAACTCTACAGCTGCTCTGTACCATTGCTAGTAGCCATCCTCTCGAAGCTATGACAGTAAAAAATCTCCGGCGAGATCCGCTGACAGAGCGCAGCACCGGCACAGCTATCAGCTGGTAGATGGCGCTAAGGGATGGCGCCTCACTCTCATAAAGATGGAAATTAATGCATGCTCCATCCCCATTCATCCCTCTCTCCGCTCCTTTATTATCTCCCCCTCGCATTTCTTTTTTTTAGAATTTTCATTTAGGTTTTCATTGCTGTGTATACTCACTTAAATTCCAATAAATTTATGAGCAACTCTTTTGCCTAATTTAATTGTGCTCCTCACTTTCAATGTATTGATAACATTTCTCTATTTTTTTTTTTCAATGAAAACCAAACAAATTTAAAAAAACGATGTGAAGTAAAATAAATTTGTTTTAAGGTTATATTCATTTTTATTTGAAATACTTTTTTGTAAATTCTGTGATTTGTAATTGGTTTTATTATCTTAAAAACAGTATTAGTTATCAAATAAAGTCTACAGCTTAAAATGATAACTAATAAATTATATTATGAAGTGAAAATAATATTAATAAATAAATTTATTCTAGGTGACTGCCAACTACTTAACTTAAACATCAAATTAAAATTAATGCTAATTTTTGGATGAAAAATCGCTCATATAACAATTTCGGCCACGTTATTTGCTTTTACTAATCGTTAGTATACCATATTAGTATACTGTAGACCACTTTGAGCTCTATTTCCAAAGTAACTTTTTTTTAAAGGCAACTGCATTGGGCATTTCCAGAGAATATGTGTATTTTCCAGACGTTATGAAATCGCCAGCTATATACGCCCAGTCTCAGCTTACATTTGGCCCGAGGGGTTTTCTCTAAAAGCTCGTGTCTCGTTTCAGTAGCAGTCCGTCTACTTTTCCCCCATGTAGGCCTTTGCTGCTGACAACATTCTCCGGGATCACTGACCTCTCTGACAGCTTTTGATTGTAACCTGGTTGTAACCTGATTGTAAGCCTATGTCACTTACAAAAACGAACAACCTTGATCTTCAGTGAGAGGCTTTGATTGTTTACCTGTTGTTATTTGGATGGGGAGTTACTGATAATCGATTTGACAAAGTAAGGGCTCAAAGACCCCTAAACATAATAACTTTCTTGTTTCACAGTGATATAAATCCCCAGTGATACACCCGCAGATAACACAAATCATTGAATTGACA
>KZ807403.1:110706-125645 GCA_000696205.2 Oncopeltus fasciatus
ATGAAAACATAAGACTTTTAAGAATGTAATTAAGAAGAAGCTAATTTAACTTAACACAAAATGAATGTTTTTTTTTTTTTCAAAATTCAATTTTAAAACTGTCAACTATATGTTATGTAATGTATTTTAATAAGATCTGGGTATTATAAGTTACATTATGCTATGTGAGGGTTTGTTATTTTTTTTTATATTATAATACTACACTAAAACGTATTAACTATATGATAGTTTCTTTATATAAGTGACATTATGAGTCACGTTATAAGATACGTGCAAATGGATATATATATATAATTGGTATTATTTACATAGGATTTAGATTTTGATATAACAGTAATGTTTTACTGATAGTTATATACATTTATGAAATACATATATTACATTTCAAACGTATTTATTGGAGATAAATATTCTATTACAATTTATCAGATGTATTTTGAAAAGCGTGTGATATTTATGTTGGATATTGGGATAAATTATGGGTTATAGTGTAGGATTTTTGTGCTCAGTTGTGATTTAATATGTACAATGAATAAGATAGTATTATAAACAAATATATATTTTATGTATTTACTGTTGATAAAATAGTATTTTATTGCATTTTCTGATTTATATTATATAAATTACATGAATTGTATCATGTATCCATATACTCTAATGTATATTTGGATATCTGGAAATTATTTTCCACACTAACCTATGAATTTGGCAAACTTTTTTATACGGGGACCGCTGGACTATGCAAACTAAAAATCATTAAAAAATAATAACTGAAAATTATTATAATTATCGAACTCATCCAATGGTTTGTCTAAGGATGCTATAATACAGAGTTTGATTTTTACATTTTATATGTTTTTCGCTAGAGTACACACAAAAAAATGTGTGCGTGTAAATCGGTAACTTTATTGCATGAAGGTAATATTTAACTTAACGGATCTTATACAATCTGGAAGATAAAATATTTCCTTTTATTTACATTTAGGCAATAAATTCAAAATCGGTTAGTTAAATTTAAAAAAAAATTGTTCTCACTTCTGCTCTCTATAATACTAAAATATCCAGATTCGATGTCCCTGTAGGCATCACCGCCAACCTAGACCAATTTCAGAGAGGACTCTCAAAGATCAGTTTCTTCAACCTTCTTAGCAGTCAATCGAAAGATGGGACAAAGCATTGGAGGATTCCTCACTACTTGTCATGGTCTTGAGCTCATCGACCGAAGTGTTGCTTACGGTCTGTAAGCCAAGGAGGTCTTCCTTGGCTCGGGAACACCGATCAGGGTACACGATAGGATCCGAGACTACGTGCCTCTGGAGAGAGATGTTGGAGCCAAAGCACTCCAAAGAGAGCCGAAAGACGACCTTCACTCCAGAAAGACTAGTGGACCTTGCTGAGGTTACCTTTGTTCGGGCTTACTCGAGAGAAGGGAGACTCGAGGCAACAGAGAATGTTCGGGTGACCGACTAAAGTCAGACAACATCCGATCAATCCACCGAGCCAGTACAGCTTGCTGCTACTTAAAATGCCGGTCCTAATCTAACTCGACTAGGAACCGACAGAGGTTACAGGCGTTAATATTGACAGTTAGTAAATAAATACATAATAACATTAACATAAATTTTACACCCATCACTTTTATAACACCCCAATTATCTCTATTATAGACTATATAAGTATATTGCGTTGTAATTTTGTTTTGGCATTTTAGTACTGGAAAAAACAAAACAGCGGAGTTTTTATGTGTCTTTGCTCAAATTCGTTTTTGTTTTAAAAATATTTTTCTGTCATTAGAGTACCTTATATTTTGACAAATTTTTATTTTCATTTTTTAACCCTATCAAATCTATCAAAATAAAGAGGTGCAAAAAGGAAGACCTTCTTAACAAATACAAGATTCCAAAGGACTTTAGCTTTAATCCTATTTAATGCTTACCAATACTTAAAAATCATTTTATAGCACTCTCTAAGCTTGTTATATCCCACTCGAATTCTTTTTAAAAAAAATCTCAGTTTAGTTATTTGTTTAAAAGAAGATGCCTTAGATAAGTGTCCTACAGAATTCTCTTAATTTTATGGTATTACCGCCTACTGCGCGGCGTTGGTTTGAACAATTTAGCAGTGGAGATATGACGTTGGAAAGGAATAAGGGCACCGTGTGGACGATTATTGCTTATTAATGTGGTTCTGCAGGAAGCTGTTGAGTCAAATCCAACCTCAAGTACTTTCGAACTTGCCAGAGTGTGTGGTGTCCCTAGAGATACTGTTAGTCGCCATCTACCTCCACGGGGAAGGTGAAAAAGAGTATTAAACTGGTCGCTCACGAACTTACTCCGCAATGAAATGTGGGCTTATTCAAAAAAGCCGAATACCCGGAAGCAATGGCTAGTTCGCGGTCAAACTAGTTTTTCAATCGGAACGTTCAGACAACATTACTAACTTTTAAATTTAAAGTATCATATAAATTATTGTTTATTATTAAAGAAAATTAGCTACGGCAACACTCCACGTACCATATTTTTACCTCCTCAGAAAACGTTTATAATATTGGTGAATTATCCTTTACAACAACTAAATATTTCAAAATTAGAAAAGAAAAACAATGAAAAAAAAAAAGGCTTTTTCGAAGGACTTTGGCTGCCAACTGAATATTTCAGATCAAGCTTGACAACTAAAGACATTATTTATGTACATGGATTTTTACCGATTGAAAAATATTGGGTTCTTAGAACGAATAGAATAATTTCAATTGAAATATAAACAGTTATTTTTATAAATTTTATTACAAGTTTCAACTGGCAACACTGTGGCTGGAACCACTTTCAGATGTCAATGTTTTGGTTGAGCGCGTCGTGACCCTAACATATAAACACCTGAATCATTATTTCTGAATTGACGTAGAATACAAGATTTGATATGACATTTGATGAGCACGAGGGATGAGGTGGAACATCCCCTAAATGAATGGGGGTGGGTTCGGGGTGAAATGTCCTGATTGGCCAGCGATGGGGCTCCGGTGCCCTGCTCAACTCAAACCTCCCCAGTTTCAGGTGAACGGGGGTAGTGTCGGGGTGGAGTTGGCAGCGCCCTGCCCACAATAAACGGAGTGCAGACATCTGCTCGCTGACCAGTACGCCCAGCTGTGTCGACCTCCGTCCATGAATACTGAACACTTCATGAATGTAAATAGTCCTTCTTTTCCACCCACGCGGTCTTTTCTCCCTCCAATTCCTCTTTTGGTCTTCTCTACTAAAATATTTCTAATCTAGAAAATATTTTCCTGTCTCAAGCAACATCCCAATGGGCAAAATACACCAATACAGAAATTATAGCAGGAAAAAACAAAAAAAAAATTATTTAATTTAATGTTTAACAATAAAAATAAAGTAATTTTGAAATGTATCTTAACCCCGATTTTCCCCCCTACTTACCATTTTTAGCCGAAAATGGATTTATACAACAATTTGGAAGAGAAAGCATAAGTACGAAGTTGGTTTTTCAGATCGGAGAGTATGAGGGACTACCTATCCCCCAACAATATATTCTTAAATATTTTCTTAGGTATGAGTATTTCGTAAAATTATTTTTGAATACAAATTTTGCAAAAGTAAACAAATTTACTTAAATTCATTTAAATTAAGTATTTTTTTTTTTTTTGATCATGTATCATAAACTGTTAAGTAAAACATTCTGTAATTTAATTACACAGGAAGAAAAAGTAACAAATAAGTAAATAATTAATTAATAAATAATTCATTAATAACTATTGTCCGGAAAGCAGGAGATCCAGGTTTGAGACCTGGCTGAGACAGTTTAGATTTTTTATTCTAATCCCTTACATTAATTATTTAAAATTTATGTGGGATTAAATACCACAACTAAAAATAAAAAAATAAAAATTTACAAAAGTAACAAATAAGAAGTTTTAAGTGTGACAAAAAACTGTCCTCTCTGAAGTACCTGTGTTCCAGGCGATCCCGACACCATCTTCGTTTGCCCCGTAGAAAGGGTAGTAGGGAATACATCTGTAGGACAGGGTCTGTGCTTATACGTTTGGGTAGTATGACGGTAAGAATGCGCATGGTGAAAAGAAGAGTTACATACATGATGGGGACTATTATGAAAATCTTGATTTGAAAAGATTGCATTCCTTTGATGTTGGAAGGTTTGGAACCCTTGAGTTATGTAACGTTTGTTCAGATTGGCCACTGTAAAACACGTACAGCCTTAGATAATTATCTTTTGTAAGTTTTCATTTTCTATTAATTCTCTGCAGGAGTCCAGGTAGGTGTAGGATCGGGTTTAGGGGCGATCAACCCTTAGATTATTACGCCCTTCAGTATAACTATTGCTTGAGTAGGTAGGATCGGGTTTAGGGGCGATCAACCCTTAGATTATTACGCCCACATCTATTGCAGGAGTCCATATCTTCTGTTTAATTCTGGCTCCACGTGAGTCGTGAGTCAAGATGGAACCCTAGGTAAAGAACGGAATGTAAAAGTGTTATAAAAATGAAAATTGAATTTTGCATTGTCTGCATTGGAAAGTTAATTTACGCTATTGGAAAAGTAATTTATTTTAATAAGTATTTTATTGCCTATTAAAAGAATATAATTTTAAGTAATTTGTTGTTAGGCAATTTATTAAAAATAATTTAGAAAATTTTTTTATAGTAGGTTATTATAATTTTATANTGTGTGTGTGTGTATATAGTTTACTGTTTTATTATATACTAGTGGGCCCAGCAAATTTCCATTTGCCAAAAAAATTTTTTTTTTAAGACGTTGCTGGCCCTAAGCAAACATAGTATTGTATTATCACACGCTATAAATAAAAATAAACGAAATTTACGGCCTTCAAATAAAAATTCATGGAATACCGATAATAAAGTTTTTTCACAGAATAATTTACAAATGGTGTAGATATGGGCTCAATCAAAAAAGAAATACATGTATTTCAGGAAAATTCGAAAATGCCAGGCCCCTCCGGCCGCAGACCGAAAATCAAAAATCAGACTTCACAGTGTTCTAAGGATTCCCTGAAAATGTCATCAAAATCGGCCCAGCCGTTTTCATGTCCATACGTTACATACATACACACATCCTATTTTATTTATATAGATGTCCACCATTAATGAAATTTGAGAAATTTGATGACGCAACGTTCTTCGTAATGGACTATTATTTATTATTGCCAATAGATTTTTATAAGCTTACATTTCTTTCCCCAAATAGAACTTTATTTCAATTAAATAAATCCATACTGTAATCAGAAAGATTTTCTAAGTCATATTGTTTAATTGTAAAGTTGCATTAAATGATTTGATTTTAGGATTGAATTTGCCCATTGACAATTCTTTGTTTTAGCATCAATTATATTATTGTTTTGACGCATCATATCTGTGAGTGAAGATTTTCCCTTCGCCAAGAAGGGCTTGGCCCCTGAGCAAAGGCAGAGCGGGACTTTTATTTTCCCTAGAAGAGAGGAAAGCTGATTGAGATCCTTGACCTTAGGGGATGCGGTAGTCGTGACGTCACTAGAGAACGCATGCCTCCCGCTAATCCTCGGGAGCACTTAGCGGGGGCTTTGTTTGAACGCCGCCCTTACCGAACGGCTAAAGGGCCAATTTGTTGTGACTCGCTGCCGAATAAACACCCCAAGCCGCTTGCCTAGGAGTAGCGAGCGCATTTAACTCGGGAAACAATAACAGCGGATATCCCGCTAGTTCTTGTCAAGCTTACTTAAGACAACTGTTAACACTTAATGAGAGATTACTGTATGTAAATTAATGCCACATAGCTATTGTTTAGTCATCGCTAATTAAATTGAAAAAAATTTTATAAATGAATTTGGAAAAATTAAAATCATTTTTTTAAATAAATCTTTATTTATTACATTTACCCTTGTTGCTCCGAGAGGGAACTGCTACTCGACAACTGTGATTTCCCTACTGGGAGAGAGGCCTTTCCTTCCTGAATTACGAGCGATCCTCTTGTGTACTGTACCCCGTTCCTCACCTGGTGGAGTTTTGGGGGAGACTTAAATTCATAATCGTATTACGAATCATCATTGACATTTGAATTACGAAAATTGTATAAGACATTTTATGTGTAGAATAAAATTTTCTAGCGTTTTTTTTTCTTAATAGTTTTTTTTAAGGAAAACGCTTATATTTACGAAGGTTACTACGATGTGAAGTGCTTTTTCTCCTCTTACTTCCCTGCAAAGTTTAATGGCCGTACCTTTTACGCTCAGTATTGTCTCAAAATTTGTAAGTTAAATTTTCTCATATATTCTTATCAATATCCATTTTTTCTAGTCTAAATAGATAACTTAGACCCTACAAGGCGATTTTTTTGTTCTTGCTCTGATGGTATTGAACTATAATTTTAACGATCCTCTTAGAAAGGTATTTGACGGTTTCTAATAAAATATTCATATCAAAAGAATCATAAAGAAAAAAGTGTGACTTACACAGGGGCAATAACTCAAATAAACAGCTATTCTTCCATCTAAATAATCATTAAATCATATCTGACGTTTATTTCCGTTTAATCGCCATTTATGGCATATCTGTAGAATTTTATATACATACATAAACATGTTATACATACATGCATGTATATGTGTGTGGTGTAATAGAAAAGAATAAATAAAAGTGATATTTGTTAGTTTTAAATGATCAAATATTAGTGGACAATGATTTGTGAGAGAGAGTTTAGTGTAAGACGATTGTATGTGAGGACTAGATCGTGAAGAATGCCCAAGAAACGACAAGAGTGCTATAAAACCTACACTTGTGGTCATGGCCTGTAACTGCGGGAGAATCCTCAAACTTTGCCGCTTACAGCTTCTTATTCCCACCTTGTGGAGTTCGGTCTTCAAGTCTGAGGAACTTGGCAACTACCAGAAATCTGCTCCATTCGACGAAGATAGCGCTTCCAACAGCACTGTATACAGGCAACTTTCCACGAGGGATATTAACATTCCCTGGCTACAGGCAGAATCTGCAGGACCGAACTCTCAGTCGGGAACAACGAAAAATTTGAGGGAAACTGCTTTTCAAATACGATACTCCACATTGCATTCGGTTGAGGTGAATACGGAGATAAATGACGATATGATCCCATTTTCGCCCAGCTTTCAGATAGAAAAGAACAAAGATATGATCAAACAAAGAAGGCCATGATCAAGAACAAAGATACTCGTGAAAATGTATTATTTTTCATTTTTATCCTCCACTTTATTTAGATTTTTATATATAAAAACAAATAGATTATTTAACCTCCTCTCCGGATCGATCGAGAGCAATTCTTAGCTCCTTTTCTTGTAAAATCAAATCAGCCATTTACTTTGTGGCTGTCTTGAATGCCATTTGTAAATCCGTACTGGTATCGCTGCTATGGCAGAGGTACTCTGCTTATTTCCCCTTCCGAGTTATGTGTTACTGTTCGAAATTTGATTTCAAATTCTGAAGCCATTTCATGGGAGCACATTCATGAATTTTGACAGGGTTATTCGTTTTATGGTTACACAATGTGTCTGACAAATCGACGCCATTTTTCTCTCTGTCCCTCAATTCTGATAATTCGTAACTCGGCAAAACCAACCAAACTCTGAATGATTTAGTCAGAATTTAATACTAAAATTCTGCCAAGGAAATTTTCAGATAGCTTTTTTATACAAATTTAAAAACAAAACTGAATTGCATTGTATATACTAAGGATTTCATTTTTTTATTAANTAAAAAATATATAATAAAATAAAGATTAAAACAAATAAATGCTCATCACTGTGTAGGGAGAAGGGGCCCATCGACCCCACTCGCAATAGGTTTAAGCATTAAAGCCCAGGAGGTCGCGAGGCCATCTCCGTTTTAGTCGCCGGGGAGGAATGTAAGGATTGAAGTCCGACGACAGGGATTGGGCATATGGATTGGGATGAAATTGGAGTTTACTATGTAAGAGCTTGAAGCTGGTTAAAAATCACAATTTAAATGTTTAGAGGTCATTCTTATCTTAGTGGTCTTTCAGCAATACATTTGCTTTTAGTGGGCATATTTTAAAATACATATTTTTCCCTAAATTAATAAATTATGCTGTTGCATTACAAAAACAGGTGTCTCAAAGCAAAATAGCCACCCTTGACATGTTCGATAAAATAATTTGAACTGTTCATAGTAGGGTAGAAATATTTATTGGCAGGGAGGTGAGATATGTTTATTTAATAAGCCAATCCATAATGGCAGAGTTGTTTTTGTTAGTTAACAATTTACTATTTGAATTTTAAAGTTATCTCCAATCTCTCGAACACATAAATAATCACTTTTATTCTCGGGTCCCTTTAGAAAAGTTTAATTAATTAATTCATGTATCATTCATTTATTGTTATTTTGCTGCAGCTAATTCTGCATCGTGTTAGGGTGGCAAGCGTCGGCTGCGAATCGCTGGCTGTAGTGGATGACAGACTTCCCATTGCTGACTCCGGCTAGAATTATCGGAGATGAGCGATTTTTATGTCTGACTTATTTGGGGCGCCAGGCTAGCTCAGGGGATCCGTACGGGTCTCGCAATCCTGACGCCGCGGGTTCAAATCCCGACCAGGTCAATCTTTTATTTATAATATAGAAGCTTGTCCTGAGCCATGGGTGTTAAAATAGGGTGGCAACCTGTAGATAGCCCCTCCCTCTAATGACCCTAAGTGGTTGCAAGGGAGGATAACACAGCAAAAAAAAAATATGTGTGACTTACTGCCTCTGAATGTATCACTACTTAACCTGACAAATGTGCATGATAGAACATACGTATTTATATAGAAATTATAGAAGTAAGGACTGTCAACAATCTAGACACTTGGCTGCAGGGAATGTTTGTCGGGACGGACTGACGGAGACTTGGAGTCACCAGAGAATTGGTCATGCACTTCATGGGATCTAAAGAACTAATTCCCTTAAAGCAAAAATGTTTCACGAAAATGTCAAATTCTATACACACATAACATAACTGTCATTTCTATTGCTTATTTATGGGCAAAATAAGACTAAGATGTGAGGGTGAGGGAATGAGATTAACGTCGCCCAAATTGTGAATAAATGTGCATAACGCTGGAGAAATTATTCAGTTTCAACTGAAAACATAAGAAGAAAATACTCTAAAATTGTTGAGTTATTATGTTATTTTTCCCGATCTTTCGACTTAACTTAAGTCATCATCAGGGCAAGACATCATACGTCTGTAGAGATCTCCGTGGGAGGTTTATGGTCAAATCTCAGAGTGCAGAACTAAACTGTCAGTTTAAAGTAATAAAATAATTATCCAATGGTTTTGGAATTATTTTATTCTTCTGATTCCACCGAAACCATGACTAATTTCTCTTGCATAATACTCGACGGTCAACCAACCTCCAACCTTGAATATGGTATATTTTATGTTCATAATCCTTTTGAATTTATGTTTTTTTATAGAATAAGAATTTTATGTAAATATGGTAAGAGATATAGAATGTAGCTGAGAGGAACATTCGACATACCCCTGAATGCACTTACCGCAATGGGGTGGCATATTTTAATACATCTACCTGTAAATTTGTCAGGGTCCTGCGCGGTTTTCATGACATCATCATCGTTGACCAATTTCAATTAATGTTTGATCCTCGTGTTGCCTTTTTGGTACATTTCGTTGGCATTTCTAAGCGGCATTTTCCCACCACTCGTGTGCTGACGACAGTCTCTCACCTTTGGAAGTAGAGCTTATATTTATTTCATGTTTCCCCTTGAGTTCACATTCTCTCTTTTCCATTTCCCTCCGAGGCGCAACTCTCACAAATAAATCTTTGCACTTGTAGACGCTTTTTCTCTTAGATGTCTTGCCGTAAATTGCAGTAGCGGGCTCCACACACCATGTTAGTCTTCAATTTCGTAATATGATAAGTCCAGTTAAAACCATGCTCTTTGTTAATATCATACATGTATTAAGTTGTTTTTATCGATTAACGAATTAAACTACTGAATAATTATTTTAATTTAATCTTAACCCATTAATCCATTTTTATGCTCTTTTTTTCTGTTTTATGAAATAGTTTGAATTTTAGCTATGTTTAGAGAAAGGCGTTAGCATAGATCATTCAAATATAACACATAAAACAATCATTTTAGTTATACATCCCTAGTTTTCGTTGTATTTTAATTGAAATTTCATTCACTAGAGTTTCTAGACAGTTTTTTAAATATATTTATAACACTATAGTCTATAAGTTTCAGAGTTTCAGGACAATTTCGGAGTAATTCAATGCTCGTTAATTTCCATGAAAGTTTTTAACAATGTTTTCAAATGTCATATCCGTATTTCCCTTCTTCCAAAGAGGGAAATTCATTGAAAACTGGTACGGGGACTTTAGCTGAATGCGGTACTGGGCTTATAGCTGACGGTAAAGTAGGATACTCTATTTTAAAATTGTTTTTCTTGTTATATCCCGATGTTTTCACAATACAAAAGTAACAATCACTTGAATGATCTTTAAGCTCACGCATCCACAGAAGCTTAGCACGTGTTCCCTTGGTCCACATCCGTATAACCTCAACACACTGTTTACACACTTTATGAGGTACCCATGCTATATCTTGATCACCAAGTTTCTCTATTAAATAGGCAAAATATACTTGTCTGATAAATGTACTGATGTTTGTCCTTTGACTGGGAATGGTAAAACTTCCACATATATAACAAAACGAATCTGGCCTGTTTTTGCATTTTCGACGTGTAGGAGCGGAGGTGGCCATAAGGAAACGTTTCAGTTCAAACACACTATGTAGTTCTGTACACTTCCGTAACGAAATACTAAATACTGCTTACCGACACACAACGTCTCAGTTCAAACACACCATGTAGTTCTGTACACTTCCGTAACGAAATACTAAATACTGCTTACCGACACACAACGTTTCACCACAGTATAACAGACGTAACTAAACAGGCAGGTCTAGACCAGCATGCGCCCCACCAACATAGAAACCGAATGTGACGTGATAGAAAAAAACTAATAACAGTTTTGAAACCAGCATGGCTATTTCTATAGAAAACAGCGAAAAAATCTAACTCAACAGAAATTGAGTTTCAAATCGTTCCCCAGTGCAATCACTCTGGTAATCAATCAAAATAACATTTTAATTGAACCCTCACTCCATGATTACTGAGATAACTTTTCTACCAGTAATTTTGGATGTAGACCATAAACATACGTTTAAAGGCTTAGAAGAAAACTCTAAGGGCAGGATTATACATAAGTATTAGTCCACCTTAAATTATAGAGTATGAAGCAAAACATATTGTGTTATTGGTAACTAGGTGTCCTTTTTATAATATTGGCGTGTTAGTCGTTTACCAACAATCCTCTATTCTGATACACATAACTGAAAATGTGTAGTTACATATTCCCTATTTTGTATTTTTTTATTTATAATAATTGGTGATTCAAACACTTGGGTTCAAATTAGTTCACGTACTTAAGTCTTGGAAGCAGGACTTGTAGGAACATTAGACACGAGGTTACTCCGAGGAGACATTACTGCGAGGTAAGCGAATCGGCTTGAGGAGCTTATGTATTCCTAGCCTACCATTCCGGGCCGACAATGGGCTGGGGGAGGTGCAATATCTCCTGGCAAATGTAGAAACAAGAGAGAGTCGCCATAACTCTCCCCCATTGTGAGCCACGTCTTTCTTCCTTTTTTCTCTCTCTCTCTCTCTCTGGGAGACGGAAGACGGCGGCCGGCATTAGACAAGCAGAATGTGTCGGCGGCCTGGGACTGCATTATGTAGAGAGGGAAGGGCTGGAGGAGGAAGGCAGTAAAACAAGTGAGGTGGTGGGGGTTGGTGGGGGTTGGTGGGGGTGGCCTCCCCATCTGTTGGCGTTGCAGTGTCTCACTTGTTCCAGCCCCTCTGCACACAGACTTCCCCTTCCAGATAAACAGACTCGAGCAATTACAGTCGGAAGCCAACACCTCAATAATCCCCTGTACCTTCATAAGTCTATGTCTCAGTTAATGCTTACATTTAGTCGGCAATGTTTAGTCTGTCTACACCAAGTTCCCGCGAATTTAACCTACATTTTTTCAAACGCCAATCGATCCAACGACAGTTAAATCTCTCGTTCACGGATAGTTGAAAAAAAACTTTATTTCTCAAAAGAAAAGTATATAATATTATTTACAACAGACTTACTACTACTAACTTAAACTAACCAAGGCTAAGACAGCCTTCTAACCCTACGACTAGACCTACTCTCGGCAAACACCGGAATGCCCTCCGCCAAGGGTGAAGGGCTTATATCTAGTTCCTTATCAGATATCTTTATTGTTTAACTTATGAGTCATACTTTAGGAATGGCCATGCTTCCTAGGGGTTGAGTGTCTTTAACTGACGCATAAATGAAAAAATGTGGATTAAAATTATATAAACACATATTCACACACACACATGAGATCTATAGCCGCATTAAAAACTCACATTTCCTTCCTGAAAACCCATAAACTGAAATTAATTAGCTAGCTTTTCAATAATAAGGTCCAATAACCTTGGAGGACCAGCGATTTGGTGTGTAGGATTTTTCTTATATAACAAGTTTTTAAGAATAGTCTGACTGATCTAACCAATCCTGGGGCCATTTTCTTTTCCTTACCCAGGGAAGCCCTGCCTCAATGCTAAACAACCCCCAAAGAAATACTAATAACGCGGTTCTACCCACCCTGGAGAGAAACTGTGGTACTAACAGTGGAAGCCTACTAAGATACGAACCCGGTTATTAACGGCAAAGCGAAGTTTCAAAACTAGGACCTTGGGTCGCAAACGCTCACTTATACATTAGTTTGTGTAAAAAATTAATTTTTTTTTGTTGTTGTTTTTTGGTTGGGGTTCCAAATAATACAGGTAGGTCCAAAAAATACAATTAAAAAAATTCGTTATTTTTTTATTATCTCAAACTTCGAGTCAAGAATATAGGTATTCACCTGACCTGGCGCCTTCTGATTATCACCTCTTCTCATCGATGGGACACTCATTGGCGGAGCAACACTTCAACAATTTCGAAAACGTACGAAAATGGCNTTTTTTATTCCATTCCCTCTCATTAATTGTTTAAAATTTACGTAGGATAATTATCCACAACTAAATAATTATTTATAAATGAAACTTTGCTTTGTCGATAAATGTATAAAGGACTCAATACAATATTTTTACAAAAATATTTTTCTGTCATAATTATTCTTATATACATTATAGAAAAATCAAGAAAAATAAAACACTACTCACTAGTCCACGTAGTGGGATTGCTATTGTCACCAGTTGAGCGCTGATAAGAGGGGTGTGAAGATGAGATAAGCCCTCTCAGGGGTGTGAAGTGGAGCTCTCGGACTCTGTGTACACAGGTCAAACATGTCCCTTCTCAAGACGTTCCAGATTCCCGGGCAGGATATTATCCGCACACGTTTAACTCACCCCCTTCAACCCCTAAATGTCTAGATGACAGTTTTTTTTTTCTCTTTGACGGACTTTAGGTCACGGAGGAAATGTATCTTCATATCAGAACCGAATACATATAAAGAATATTCGATTCAAACTGCATATTAAGAGGATGTAATGCAAATGTGTATACGTACACAAACCAAAACACACAAATGAAAAATCGCACATCCTTATACACTCACGTATATCATCTAGCAATCGTAATGTCTTTTTTCCTGGGAGGAAGAAAGTCTACAAGCTAACTTAGACAAAGCTTACATGTTGAAAGCTGTGAATTTTATATGAAAGAACAAATAAATGAAAAAAAAAATATCTTTCTCAAAAAGTTATCCTATAGTATTCCTTTGGTAGCCTTTCTGGGATCCCTAGTTTTTATGGTAACCTCCACAAATGATCATTTTAGTGAAATCGGTCATTGGAAATCGCCAGCGCAAATCGAGTCTTCACCACATTAGGCACCATTCTGAAGTCGAGAAAGACCCCAAAACGCTTAATTTAAGAGAATAAAATTGTGTAACTAATGTACATCTACATAACATGGATCGTAGGTTTGAATGTAAAACTAATTGAATACTCTCCCAAAGGTGACAAAGACTTTAGAGGCGAAATAGAAAAGTAAAGCTGTGCAAGAAACAAAACAATTCAATGCGTGCCAAGTAAAAGCGTAGAAGTTACAAAAAAAAAAAAAAAAAAAAGAAGCAATCCCACTGAAGCCGAAGTCTCATTTCACAATAGTGAGAACTCGACACAAAGGGAGACCAAAAGCGAGATGAATAATAGAATAAGGAAAGACGTGAAGAATTCCAACGAAGGGTATTAAAAGTCATCACCCATGAGTTGAAGGAGGTAAATTCAGATGGCTGAAGCTCAAGAAGGTGTGTAAAGCAAATATCTCTCTTGGTCAATCATTAAAAAAAATACTACCATCATTTCTGGGGGAAAAACCTCATAAAAGGATGTTAAGGATGTTCTTACTATATGGAAGACAGTAAGGTGAGACCACCCGTTCTTCCCACCCTAGTTCCAAGGGGAGTTCCTGGAGAACTCTGTATGAGGATAACCTCTAATGTGCCCTTCTAGGACGTACATGGGAGAAGGGTCTGATGCTTGGTGCAGGCAGGGCCTGCTGAAGAACTGTTCCGTCAAGCGAAGGGCCGTCCACTCGGACAGATACAGAAGAGTTGTCGCTCCAGCGCACGTCTCTTCGACCGGAAACATAGACACTTTTCCACGACAACACACAGGCAAAGTTTTCTTCCTCCTCTCCTGGGATTTATCTGTCTGCCCGATTGAAGCTCTCAGCAAAGCAACCTTTCCGGGTCTGTTGTTTTCATATTTGTAACAGGACACATCTTGTTTTATTTATGATTATATGTCGTTAAAGAATGGTCATATGGAAGTGAGTGGCATATATATATATATATA
>KZ807403.1:167296-183047 GCA_000696205.2 Oncopeltus fasciatus
GTCAATGCTCTTCTGTTGGCCATCACAACGTTCTTACTAAACTCACAAGTAAAAACTAAAGTCTCTTAAATGTTAGAAAATCTTCAATAAGATGAATCTTTGCTAACAACTAACCATTTACTGATAGGAAGAAAGAAAAGAAGTGGATTAACTGACCCTTTTCTCCATAAACGGGTGGGAATATAAACAGGTACAGGATTAACTAGATAAGATACAACACAAAGTCCAGTCTGGGGCAATGGAATTTCTATTTTTATCTCTTATGTAATAATAATATAAATATTTGTAAGTGATCCTTTAATTTTGCTTGGCAGTGTACATATTCCATAACTATTATAGACTTATCTGCTTCCATCATTCCGTATATTGATGGATGCAGAGAACGTCAAATGTAGGAGAGTTGGAACTCACTTGATAGGAACTTGGAAGGGCTTGGGGAAGTTGGGTGTTTGAATAAGCCCATGTTGAGATTTGAGAATTCCCCCGCACTCTTGACTCCCCTGACTAGCCCTGACCAGGGCAGCCATAAGTGCCACCAGGATCATCACGTCATCTGAAACAAAAATATTTCAATAGGAAAATCATTTGACAGAGTCATAATAAATTTACAACCAGCAAAAATCAAATAGACCATAGGTTGTTGCCGGATATTTGCATTAGAAATTTCCATGTCAAACAACATATAACTTTTATTTATACATGAATAATCATGAATATTACGACTGATGCAGCGTTATAATATTTTTTACATGCACATGATATATCTGGTTCTCAATTCTGGCACTGCGGGTTTGAATCCCGCCGTAGAAAAGCTTTTATTAAGAAGTAAACGCTTTCTTTAATAAAAAAGTATGTTTACAAAAGAGCAGCTATTTATACATAGCCCCTCCTTCAGTGGTTGAAAGGAAGATTAAACAACTAGATTAATATAAAGGAAAGTGCTAATTTTAATGCTATTTGTTGGGTTTGTTATTCGTTTTAAAACTTGTTTCGACAAAGAGTATGTTTTCTAATATTTGCCAACCTCATCTAATTACGCACTGTGGACCTCACAATCATCTGATATTATCCAGGTTATTACAGAATTAAGGGAAAAACTTGTACTGATAATTAATAATGTAAGAAATTAGTTATTTGAACTATTCATACACAGTCTTTTCAATCTAAAATTTTATCAATTAAACAAAGCTAAAGGTTTTAAGAAATAAATAAAAAACTTTCCCTGCCGGCTATCAATCCCACCTCTACATGGATTGTCAGTGTTTTGCATTGAGTAGTCGAGGAAGAAGAAGGAGATCCTGTGTCTCGCGACTTCATGGGCTAGTTACTTTAGGAGCTGTAAGGGCTGTGACCAAAAACGGTACTCTCTGAATCTCGCCGAAATTGTTTCGCAGTACACGGAAAGTATGCCAGAACGGGCATTCAACATTTGTATTTTCACAATTATAGGCAAATTAAATTCAGTGGTTTAATGAAAATTTGAAAAATTGCCCTCATATAATTTCTTCAAGTAACCTATTTATAGTTTAATTCAACTTTTATTAAATTTAAACTAATGATATTAAATTTCTTTATTTTTAAGGTCCGTTGATAGCCCCATTTTATTTTCTCCGACTACGGTACAAATTGTTTCTTAATAGTGGGAAGAAAAATAAATATGATTTTTTTTTTTTTTTTAGTTTGTATGGTAAAGCATACAAAAGCAGCTCATATCTACTGTTCAGAACCGCTTCATTGCCATTCTCAATTTCCATTTTGTCCAAAAAAAAATTGTCAAACAAAATTGTAAGAAATATCATTTTACACTGTCAGGGCAGACTAAGGTAGGCTGAAGAAGATATATTGCACTAAGGAATGCTTGACTAGGTTAGGGGAGACTAAGGAAGCCTAAGGTGGACAAGGATAGGTTAGAATAGGGTGGTTTCCATTAATTAAACATACTACAACATTTACTGGAATATGATGAAAATTAACCACTTTAGTTTCTGAAAGACCCAAGAAGTTAAATGCAGAATATCACTCAAAATAATTAAATCTATCACTGTATTCACTAAGTAATTACGTATTTATATCCAACCTGTGAAAAGCAGCTCTGACTTGCTTAATTGATAAAATTAACTATTCACAAAGATTTTCTCTTAAAGTGACTCAAAGTTAATTAACAGTGCACTCCGTTAACTTTTAATTCCATCAATTCTTCTCCTATTGTTTTTAGTATAAGATTTATTTTGAGTACTAATAATAATATATAAATTATTATACAAATATACCCGATTTCTCACAATTATAATTTTCTTTTAGCTTGGTCAACTCATAGAAAAGTTTCAAACGGCATTATAGGGTGCTAGCATTGGATATAGCTCCACAGTAGTTCAGGGCACTTGGTAATCAAATATTAAATAAAGTGGGGTCTCTGGTTTTAAAAACTATAAGTGTAAATCAAAATTAAAATATTTTAAACCAGCCAAAATCAATTATTAAATTCATTATTTTACTTAATTATCGTTCTTTCGTCCTTACTGCGTTATACATGCGCTAACCAGCTGGTTGATCCATATGCCGTTCGACGAATAACAATTAAATCCAAAAAATTTTAATTTGTAAAAATTAATAAGCGATATATTCGTCGGCCTCCGAGGTTGGACGCTCGACACTAGTGCGGGGAATTTAATAACTTATCAGACTTGTCTCGGTAGCATAAGTGGCAAATGCACCGGCCCGGATAGCAGGGGATCCAGGTTCGAGTCCTGGCTGGGACAGTTAGATTTTTTATTNTATATATTTATAAAATAAAGTTGACGGTGTATTTTTGTTCAATTAAATCATTTACTCCAAGTTACTGCTGATACTCCAGGTCCCTTGTGTGCACTCCGTACCATTCATACGCATTAATACTTTTCGTAAAACTCTTCTACAGTCTTCAGTGTCAATGCCTCTACGTCATATATCATTAAATAATTTAATGTTAGCTCAGATTATAATTTTTTTTAATGTTTATGTACTCAAATATTTAGTTATTTAATTATAAATATAATTATAATTTTTTTTAATGTTTATGTACTCAAATATTTAGTTATTTAATTATAAATATATATATACGTTATATTAATCTTTTAGTGTTTGAAACTGCTGCGTAAGCTCTGAAAGTTAGCTATTAGAGTTACTTATCATCGAAAAAGAGGAATTTAAAGTTAGATATATTGATGCGTGACGTACTTTCCTGATCATTAGTTAGATATATATGGTATTTCATATTGTATTGAATTTATTATATATTATTTTACCATTTAATAAAATAAGACAGATACTTTACTACAGCAATTTAAGTTTAGCCCTTTGTTTTAAATTTTCTAGTGTCATTATCTAGCTATTTATGACAATTTGTATTTTTTTGTCAAATTAGTTAGTAGATTTCTGGATGATAATGTAGATACTATACAATAAAATTAAAGAAAGATGTTCTCTTTTAAATTTCCTTTTATAGATGCTATTAAAATATTAATTGACGTAATAAACAATGATTATTATTATAAAATATAANTTATTATTATAAAATATAATTATTTTTTATGTAATAAATAATTAATATTTATAATAAAACATTCCCGTTAATAGTTTTTTGTATACATAATATTTTGAATTGTTTTGTATATATATATATTATTTATCTGTAATAATGTAGACATCACTTCATGCAAGACATCTCTCCTATTACTGAAGGTAAGTGAATGATGTATACAGTTTCAGCTGGACGTATGAGATGATTGACGTAACTCATGAGTGATTTGCGCGTCAGTCATTACCATGAGGAGAGATTCATGTTGTCGAGTGGACAATGCGAGGGACACACCCCCTCCCGCCCTGAGATCCCCATTGTGTCAGAACGCTCAGTCATTTGTCACTATTCCTCATATATAACCATCGGATAAATCTTCCAGATTTCGGCTCCTCTGGCTGGGATACTCCTTCCAGGCGACCTTCGTGAAGGATAGACTGTAACGTGGGGACTGTATAAGTCAAATGTCTGTCACTGTCACTGTCACTGTCACTGTCACTCGAAGCGAATTTTGAGTATTCTGTCAACAATTCGTCTATTAGTCGAACGACTTTATAGAGATGGTTCCAAAATACCTACTTTTTCTTGTTCAGTATTAATATTATATAAATTACAATAATACTTTAAACTACATTAATTAACAATAATCATATTTAATAACTTAATTTATTATAAATTATAATTATTTATTGTTGTAATGACCTTTGAGCATATTAGCAGATACATAGTTAGAGGTTGGTTTGCCCTCGAGTATTATGCTGGAGAAATTAGTCAGGACCAGAAAAATAAAATACTCCAAAATTGTTAGGTAATTATTTTATTATTGGCAACGTTTCGACATAACTTGTAAGTCATCATCAGGGCGATAGTAATGTCTGGAGAGACCTCCGAGGGAGGTTTATGGTCACTTCTCAGAATGCAGAGCTAAACTGAAACGTCGGCAATAAATGTCGAAAAATTGGCAATAATTAAAAAATTACCCAACAATTTAAGAGTATTTTTTTTTTTTCTGAACCTGGCCGAAACCCTGACAAATTTCTCCAGCATTAGCAGATACACAAAAATAATAAACAATTATATACTGCAAAATTATGTGCAGGATATAATTGTTTATTAGAGCGTTTAGGGATGAAAAAAAAATAATTCACGTAGAAGAGGATCTGCGTTATGTAAGATTTTTCATGTTTCATTAAAAGTGGACATTGTTAAAAGTAAATATATCTTATAAGCAACGAGTGTCATCTTATTTATATTCATAAATATCATCCATAATCAGCGATTTAAAACAAAAAAAAAATATGAAACATAATTTTTATAAAATTGGATTTTCCACCCAATATAGAGTACAAACTTTTATTTTCAATTATAAATTTTTTTTATAAATCTATAAATACAGTAAAATTTGGTCTTCTACTTTACTCTCTTTCTTCCTCCTGCTTCGTTGCTTTTATTTATATAATAAACAATAATAAACAAAAATAAATTAATTCAACAGTTTTGAATAATAATAAAAACCTAAATATTGAAGGCTCATTTTATATTAAAACTAAGAAGGTCCGCTCAGCATTAGAAATAATATTTTAATATATTTTCCTCAATTTCCGTTTTTCTGAAAAATGTTGAGGAGAAATGTTATTTAATTATATTTTACTAGTCTTTTTTATTACAAAAATTATTTTCCAATAATGCCAATAATA
This sequence comes from Oncopeltus fasciatus, assembly GCA_000696205.2. Lineage (NCBI taxonomy): Eukaryota > Metazoa > Arthropoda > Insecta > Hemiptera > Lygaeidae > Oncopeltus > Oncopeltus fasciatus. Next base: position 172,550 of record KZ807403.1, read on the forward strand.
ATAATAACCAAGTGTTATCTTAGTCATTAAGAATGTCATCCAAGAGTTTCTAAAAAGAAACTTAATCAAAAATTTAGTTTTATATGAAAAAAAATTTCAATGAACCATAATTTAATATTAAGATAAGTGGAGATCAGTTAAAAATTTCAAAAACCATGTGTACCAGTAGTTTCTGTTCTGTATTATACTCAGCTTATAAACATTTTTGCTATAGCCAAACAAAGGGATAGTTTCTTGAATATAATTATAGTACATCTGCTTAGAACTGAACAGATTTGAAAACACTTACTACCTTCATGATAATTTTAACTTTTTACAGTTGTAATTTTTTTTTTTTTTTGTAACAGAGATTACATAATAAGTATAATCTTCTAGCTTTCTAATTTTAAGTGGGAAAGTGAATATTTTATTATTCGACTCCAAGTGTTATTATAAATGCTTACTTCCATCCCTAGCTTACTTTTATAATTCGAGTATATATATATATNCTGTTTTCAAGCGTTAGTTGTTCTAGACTGGGCCTCTAATATCTTCCCTTTACCTTTGAGAAGCTTGCCATTTTCAAAAGCAGCGTCGTTGCTTTTATTAAGAGAGTCTTAAAACTTTCTTAACTCACTAGCAACGCCACTTTTTATCTCGTCTATCTCTGATAAGATCGCCCTCATCACCTCCTGAGTATAAGTAAATAGATTACCTTCTTCGGTAGATTTAGCTGGTGAGGTCTTCCTCGTTTTCCCACATTTATCCCATGTCCAGCCTTTTCTTTGTGACCTCTGAGACTCAATATCTGAGTCATCAATACCACAACACTTTCCGTGGAAATTAATTTGCAGGTGATACAGGCTAGAGAGCTCTTGTCATCCCTATTAATAGCGTGTTTACACACCGGACACTGCACCTTTAGTGTAACGGAGTAGTGCCTGAAAGATATTCTCTTTTGATAATTTATTATTGGTGTTGTATTTAATACATTTTCCTTTCTTCCAAAAAATTAAATCCGTGGGAAAAAATGCTAATTTACAAGACGGTGTGATAAGCTCCTTGTTCTGGCCGCTTGATTTTCAATTCAATGAAGAATGGTACCCAATTAGGGCTGGTTTTTCCCTAGGAGCTCGCAAGGAATCCCATGGGTCATTACATACAGAGCACAGAAAGAAAAAAAATTACAAATATTTTATTTGGTTGTGGTTTTTTATCCCACGTAAATTTTAAACAATTAATGAGAGGGAATAGAATAACAAAATCTATCTGTCCCAGACAGGAATCGAACCTGGATCTCTTGCTATCCGGGCCGGCGTGTTAAGCCGTTACACCACCAGGACGAGCTAGATATTATCTAGCTAATAGATAGATAGATTTTTTTATTCTATTCCCTCTCATTAATTGTTTTAAGAAATTACAGTGCGCTGTGAGATTTGAACCTGGGTCCTTTGGCCCAGGAGTCTATTGCCTTAACCACTAGTCCACCGTGCTCTCTGGGGCATTACGGGTCAAAGGTCAACTGACCAAGCCAATAGCTGGGGTGGAGGGTTAGCCCCCTCATATGTTAAGTGGTGGTAACTAGGAAATTTTCTAGGGTTGAGGGGTCTAAGTTCAAAGGGGTCTAAAATAAATAACAACAGAATATTGGGGATTAACTCCATAGGGGATTAAGATTAATAAAAATATAATATTGTTGAGATCAAAGGTCAACTGATAAGCTATTAAAAAATGGAGGTTAGCCCCCTTCATGAGTATAGTGTAAGAAATTCTCTGGGAGGTGAGGGGTTAAAGGCCAATATATAAACCAATAACAAGGGAGGGTATTATAATAAACACATAATAAGGAAGTGGAGAGAAGGGATCAGCCCCCTCAAAGATAATATGGTAGGGAATTCGCCTGGGTAGGTTATGTTGAGAGAGAGAGAGAGAGAGAGAGAGAGAGAGAGAGAGAGAGAGGATGAGCGGGGATATCAACATATAATCTTACCTCTTTCTCTTCACGACCTACGTGACTTCAGAAATCACAATAAAACTCTGACTATTCGGGAGTTACATAAAAAGGTCATATTGGAGAAAAGAAGGTTTTTTTAAGGTCATGACCTGTGACAGCTCATCACTGGCTACCCTCACTCTGGAAATCCCACCGGAATAGACTATATTCATGAGGACTTTTTATAGAAATATAATTTAAAATCGATTTTCCAATTGTGAAATATTTAATACAAAGCATTTTAAAGCAATAAAAAATCTGAAGCGTAGAAGCTACGTAATATATGCAGCTTACCTGAAGATAGGTGCAAATAAGAGTAAACTAACCTTATTTCTTAATTTATAAATATTAGAAAAATTTTATTTATAAGAAAGCAATGATTTTATAACCAGAAGGGTTTGTTCTAGCTAGGGGGTAGCGTTTTTCGTAAAAATTTTATTGAACATAACTTAAGAAAAGTACCCAATTAATCCCAATTTAGCTAGGTTTATGATGTAGTGCTACTAAGGCATGATTATGGAAATACATATATACTAAATTACAGGCTTCACCATTACAGGTAGTATACTTATGTCCGAATTCAGCCAATCAAGCAGACTGTGCATACTTGGGCAGCAGACCGCGGGCTTCAAATCACACACCATAAACTTAATGCACTCTACTATCGTATTTTTCTCGAAAGGTTATGTTTCAACGGCATATATACTTAAGTAAAAATTAAGTCCTTCCAGCAGACTCTGTCCATACTCACGCAGAGACAGCGGGCTCCAAATCACACACTATAAACTTAATTCTAAGATGATTTTAGTTGGGGTTCGGTCGAGGTAGATCCAAAAAAACACAAATAAAGAAATGTATTTTTTTAATGAAGGATTATCTGCCAACGTTTCGGCTTACATTGTAAGCCATCTTCAGGGCTATCATGAAGATGAGAGAGGACGTCTTGTCCCTAGGTTCACATTTCCATGACTTCCATGGGTTCATTCTTTATTTGTGTTTTTTTGGATCTACCTCGACCGAACCCCAACTAAAATCATCTTAGAATAATATCTACGGTCAACAAACTCTCTTTTTGAACTATAAACTTAACTCTCTCTACTACAGTATTTCCCTCGAAATGTTGTACTCCACAGCATAGTTAGTTAAGCACCAATTCAGCCCATCAATCAGACTTTGTCCATACTCAGGCACAGACAGCAGGCTCCAAATCACACACCATGAACTTAATGCTCTCTACTACAGTACTTCCCTCGAAATATTGTACTCCACAGCATAGTTAGTTAAACACCAACTCAGCCCATCAACCAGACTTTGTTCATACGCAGGCACAGACAGCAGGCTCCAAATCACACACTATAAACTTAACTCTCTCTACTACAGTATTTCCCTCGAAATGTTGTACTCCACAGCATAGTTAGTTAAGCGCCAATTCAGCCCATCAATCAGACTTTGTCCATACTCAGGCACAGACAGTGGGCTCCAACTCACTCACCATGAACTTAATGCTCTCTACTACAGTACTTCCCTCGAAATATTGTACTCCACAGCATAGTTAGTTAAGCACGAATTCAGCCCATCAATCAGACTTTGTCCATACTCAGACGCTAGACTGCCAGCCACAAATTCTGGGAAATTCGGAAATAAATAGTAAGAGAGAACTAAAGGAACGCCCAGCCAATCAGATACAGTTTAAGTCACATCTTAGAAATATCTTTGAGTCTCTCAGAGTCCGATAGTCTCTGGTAAGTCCCACGAACAGAGGTGCATTCCTTCCAACCAAGACTACACCACAAATAGTCACAGGAACATACGGAAATCCTTTATCCCTTAATGAAGGTATCTACATCCTAATGGACGTTATAATCAAAATAGGAATCTGTTTAATAAATTAAATTATTCTATATTAAAATANTACCGCCGACAAAGCGACCGTTACAGCTATACCTGACGCATCCGACTAACCCACAGAATACAAACGCAGTTGAATACAGACATTAACAGTGTACGCATGTATTCAACTGGCCGGACAATGTCCGAAAGCGCAGATGGTTTGCAGAAACCAATGAAGACGGACAATGGAAGGTATGATAGTTCTATATTCATTGGTGGTGGAAATAACCTTTTAGATTATTTAAGACTGTGTACTTCTCAACTAGTATTCTCACTCGACAAAAATATTTTCTCTCAAATTCTAATCCCAGTCAAACGTTCCTTTGTACATTATCTACGGTGTTCCTAAAGGTTCCAGCTTTTGTAAACTTCTTTGGTGTATTAATGACTTTTCAAGATCTACTAAATATTTTCCTATTATTTCCTTGCCGAAGAGTCAAAAAGTATTTCTGTGATGTTTTTTGTATGAAAATTAATATTAATAATTGAATGTTATATTAAAACTACTTTGTATTGTGATATATGCGTTGCGGTATGGATGAATTTTTTTGATCTTTTAGCTTATTTATTGAAACTAACCTGCATTTCATAAATTTCCCTAAAATACACTCGGACTACGTAAATTTAGAATTTAACGTAAATATAAAGGGTAAAAAGGAAAATTTAAGGTCCCTGAGGCAATATTATTGATAAATATCTATTTTTAAATATATTAAACGCTAGATAAAGTAGAAAATTTGTAATGTACTAAATAAATTCTATTTAACTATCGTACCTTCTATTATCCGTCTTCATTGGTTCATTCAACAGTTGAATACAGACAGTGACAGTGAACACATGTATTCGGCCAAGAAGATGGACAGCGAGGATAACATTTTTGTAGAAAAAAATTACTTTAATTTTCTTATTTCCTTAATAAGAAAGGAAATAAGAAAATTAAAATTGTAATAGACCCTTAAATTATAGAAATTGTAATAGAAATTCAAGCTAAAATTAGAGCTATTTTTAATGAAATTGAAACAACTGTTTTTTTTCAAAGCTATATCTATCTAAAGGATAATAAAATCACTTTTATAGTTTCCATCATAATTTAAATTCGCTTTTTTTTATTTTAATTCAAGCGAGATAAGTCCGTGATTTGACTTCATGCGGAAGAGCTCTTAGAATTGCATCGAATTGCATAGCTATTATCTGGCCCTATTACAAAAATATAACTAACATTTTCTGGAATAATTCCAAATGAATCCAATCATCTGAAAGGTATTTATCAATTATGTATAATGATAAATACTGTAAGTTAACGCACTTGGCACATGGAGGGAGTGAAAAAGTACGTTTGAGGGTGAATTAACTTTCTTCACTTAGGGCAAGTGTCGTGTCTTTCATATGCAGGCTTGGGTAATTTTTACTTGAGAAGAAGAGTTTTTTTTTTTTTTTTTTTTTTTTTTGCACTTTGTGGAGTTGAAATATATTGATTTCTTAGTCCTTTAATAAGGCTTGTGGCTAGCTATTCATTCTATATTTAGTCTGAGTTGCAAGCATTTCGGCCCAAACTTCAAGCCTTCTTCAGGAAGCAGAAGACTCTCTCTCACTCTCTCTCTCTCTCTCTCATACACTCCCCTTCTCTCTCTCCCTCTCACTCACCCTCCTCTTTCTCCCCCTCTCTCTTTCTTCCTCCCCCCCGCTCTCTCTCGCTCTCTCTCTCTCTTTCCCTCATCGTGCCATTCAGGGAACAATAGGGTAGTTGGAGAGAGAGAGAAAAAGAGGGAGTCTTCTGCTTTTATATAACTGATTATCAATTTATCCCAGAGTAGGAGATCTCCTTATTTGATATTTCTCCAAAACTACTTTTAAAAGAGTACTGTCAGGCTAATGACTTCACTTGATATTTATTAAGTAAATTTTAAAAGATAACTGCTACTACCACTAAAGCGAAAATCTATGGGCCAATAGTTGTTTCCAGAAAAACAATGCTTTCCTACTTGAAGCACCCCCTAAATGTAGTCAACGTTAACTTGTTGATCCTAGGTAATCAGGTGCCATTGTGACTCGGCCTTAAGGGGTCGGGGGAAAAATTATAAACCAAAAGGAACTAATGAATGCGGGCTTTAACAAGAAGTCTGAGGCCGAAGTTACCGTGTTGAATTAGCGCCGATAAGGCGGGCTCCGCAATCAGCTGTTCTTGAAGGCGGTTTTTCTCCGCGACCCCTTGGGAATGTCAACAGATGAAAAGGGACCTCATTAATTTCCCTTTGACTAGGGAATGGTGCAGAAGGAGCTCTGACATGTTCCTCTGACAGGTTATCCCGAGTGTCGACAGGCACTCACAGACTTCACGGCTCCCACACCTTTTGGGAATTATTATTAATTCGACCCGAGTCTTGAATCAAAATTAGAACCGGTGTCTGTAAAATAGGGTAGCAAGATTTTATATCGTTAAGCCATCGGCTTCGTCTAAAGTCAACGTAATTAAAGTATTTGGATTTTAAACAGATCAACGAGCGAATTTTGACTAGTACTCAACTACTTCTTTTGTCTTCTCCAAATATTTGTCTCCCAAATTCAAGTATTTGTCCTCCAAGCTTTTCAGCTTCATCAGATGTGGCAGTTTATTTTTTTTACTCTTACTGTCTGTGCTTTCGATAATTTTATGGTGAATAAGATAATCCTCATTTATAGGGGGTTTTGATGATGGCGCATACATATTCCAGTAAAAAGCAAATTCGTTATCACTCCCAAAATTTTGTGTTTTAACACAAAGCTTTTCGGTTTTGCCCTAAACAAGCTCTTCACTGGATTCTTGTTTCATTCTGTGTCTGAGACAGTTCACTATCCATCACGATGATCCATGTTTATAGGAGATTTCGGTGTGGGCGTATGCATATTTCAGTGAATAAAAAATCATTTGTCTCCCAAAAAATAATTTTATACTAACTCGGCTTAACACCTCTATCATGTGCTTCATCGCTTTGCTCTTACAATCTGTCTATATATGATACTCCTATTTCTATTTCATCAAACGGCGTAAAAGAGTTAGAGATAATAGTATAATTCTAAATATCGTCTTGCCCTAAAGAATCAAATCTCCAAAATCCTTTTTAATCCGCTTTCCGACCTTGCTACACTAAACATTCCACTGCATAAAATTAGTTCTATCACCCAGACTGTAATTGAGCATCAAAAGGTTACAATCTTTCATTGTAAGTCGTTTTTTTCTCTTTGATAAACTTAAGACTGTGTAACTATCATACTTTCTATTATCCGTCTTCACTGGTTTCTGCAAACCATCTTCTGTTGGCGAGCGCTTTCGGACATTGCCCATCCTCGTGGCTGAATACATGTGTTCACTGTCACTGTCTGTATTCAACTGCGGACTCTGACCCTTATAACTCGCGCGTGTGACAGACCTTACCGCCGACAAAGCGACCGTTACAGCTATACCTGACGCATCCGACTAACCCACAGAATACAAACGCAGTTGAATACAGACATTAACAGTGTACGCATGTATTCAACTGGCCGGACAATGTCCGAAAGCGCAGATGGTTTGCAGAAACCAATGAAGACGGACAATGGAAGGTATGATAGTTCTATATTCATTGGTGGTGGAAATAACCTTTTAGATTATTTAAGACTGTGTACTTCTCAACTAGTATTCTCACTCGACAAAAATATTTTCTCTCAAATTCTAATCCCAGTCAAACGTTCCTTTGTACATTATCTACGGTGTTCCTAAAGGTTCCAGCTTTTGTAAACTTCTTTGGTGTATTAATGACTTTTCAAGATCTACTAAATATTTTCCTATTATTTCCTTGCCGAAGAGTCAAAAAGTATTTCTGTGATGTTTTTTGTATGAAAATTAATATTAATAATTGAATGTTATATTAAAACTACTTTGTATTGTGATATATGCGTTGCGGTATGGATGAATTTTTTTGATCTTTTAGCTTATTTATTGAAACTAACCTGCATTTCATAAATTTCCCTAAAATACACTCGGACTACGTAAATTTAGAATTTAACGTAAATATAAAGGGTAAAAAGGAAAATTTAAGGTCCCTGAGGCAATATTATTGATAAATATCTATTTTTAAATATATTAAACGCTAGATAAAGTAGAAAATTTGTAATGTACTAAATAAATTCTATTTAACTATCGTACCTTCTATTATCCGTCTTCATTGGTTCATTCAACAGTTGAATACAGACAGTGACAGTGAACACATGTATTCGGCCAAGAAGATGGACAGCGCTCGCCAACAGAAGATGGTTTGCAGAAACCAATGAAGACGGATAATAGAAGGTATGATAGTTCTATATTCATTGGTAGTGAAAATAACCTTTTAGATTAAATCTATTTAACTCAGAATCTATGGAATAGAGTAGGATAAAATTTATAACAATTAATGTAATATCTGTTATTTATTAGAAGAAACTCAGTTCCCTGCATGAAAAACGTCGAATTTATTTATTTTTTAAATTTACCCTGCTTACAATAGGTAGAGACATACACACACTAACAAGTATATATATATATATATATATATATGTGTGTGTGTGTGTGTGTGTGTGTGTGTGTGTGTGTGTGTGTGTGTGTGTGTGTAATGCACTCATGTATATAGTATAGGTTAGCTATACACGGCCTAGAATCTTCAATTTATAAAATAATGAAGCCAATTTTAAAAATATTAATATCTAATCATTTTTTGACATTTTCAAACTAATCATATTCAAGTTAATTATTAAAGTAAACTGGTAAAGCTGGTTAGTTCACTCCGCTTTTTCATGACATCACATTGGACAGCCTATATTATTCGTTAAAAATTGTCCATTATAGGACAGAACCCACAGCGCCTAATATTTTTATTTTTTTTTTTTTTAACATTTTAATACAAGAAATTAAAAATTTAAATTTTCGTGTTACTCATAATACCTAAGAAATCTGCGTGGTTTCTTTGGTATATTTATTATATTTAGTTATCAATTGAAATTTTTATTATTTTGGTTAGAGTGACATTCAACCTTACATTCAATTTAAGTGGTTTTCTCTGTTAACTTTATTTTAATTTATTATGCACCATCCATTCATTAAAACTTTAAAGTGTTCGGTAAATAAAACATTAAAGTCTCATAAATATTGAAACTTTCTATTCATTAACTTTCATTCGTAAAAACAGTTATGTGAATGTCTGTTTTCATGATGGAATTTATCAGTATATATTCCATTACATCACTTATATAAATATATTCTATGTTCCATTGCTGTCATATGATAATATTTTTTCCTCGTGACAGTAACCCTGCAATAAGGGAGTTTAATCTGTACATAATATAGAAATATTGTATACAATGTACATAAATGGTAAATAATTACATAGTTGATTATAATATACAATTAACAAATAATAATAATAAAGCAAACAATAACAAATAAACGAGAAAAGAAAGAAAAACAGGAAGGAATATTTAAATAAATATACGGTTTATACCTGGTACCTGTTACTTATACCTGGTACCTGGTACTTATACCTGATACCTGGTACTTATACCTTATGTGTTTAATTTTTTCAAGAAGGATTTGAAGTAAAATTTAGAATTCTGTTCGTAATTTGTCCATCAATAAAATTACTTCTACTGGATATTTTCCGTGTTTCAGTAGTGTCTTTCTAGTTAGTTCTGTCCTGTAGTCAGCATGTAGTGTATAGTCATGTATCAAATGTTGGTTTGTCTGTTCGTGTGTAAAGTCACCAGGACATGAAGGAGAATCTTTAATTTTATATCTGTAAAAATAACTGCAGACTATTATTAGATGATTTTAGTTGGGGTTCGGTCAAGGTAGATCCAAAAAAATACAAATTTAAAAAAGTGTATAACATTAGTAACTAACATTCAGTCATGGAAATGTGAACTTAGAGATAGGACGTCCTCTCTCGTCTTCATAATAGGCAGCCCTGATGATGACTTACAATGTAAGCCGAATCGTTGGCAGATTAACTTTTAAAAAATACACTTTTTTTAAATTTGTATTTTTTTGGATCTACCTTGACCGAACCCCAACTAAAATCATCTAATAATAATATCAACGGTCAAAACTCTCCATTTTTACCATGTAGTCTGTACCGTGTCCTGTAATAGCTCGAGTCAGGTACAAGTTTGTCCATGTTTTTCGTTTCTTATGGTTTGTCTGTGTGTCAGGTACAAATGTGTATGAGTGTCTTGATTTACTTGTATTTTCCCATTTTGATTGCCAATGTTTAATGGCCTGTTCGTGTAATAAATGTTGTAGATGTTGCTTCGAGATAAGTTTGTAACACACAGTAAGCGAAGGATCTCTAAAATAATAACATGATTACACACGCACACACACACACACACACACACACACACACGCGCGCGCGCGCGCGCGCGCGTGTGTGTGTGTGTGTGTGTGTGTGTGTGTGTGTGTGAATCAAGGTCAGGTGGGATTAAGAGTGGAGTGCACACACAATAGAAAAAATCACAAGGAGCTTAATCTTTTGCCCTTCGTCTGTGGAGAGATGCCCGAAAATTTTGTTCCTTGTGATTTTTTCTATTGTTTGTGCACTCCATGGGATGAAATTGATTACTGTTAATTTGTGTGTTTTCTATATATATATA
>KZ807403.1:210199-224966 GCA_000696205.2 Oncopeltus fasciatus
GCACTAATGGTTTCTAACCATAAAGAGAATGTCGTAACGTTTTTGTAATGAATAGTGTAAAGAAAAAAATAACTGATTATAATCCGACAAATTGTAATTGTCTGAATTTTATTCCATGAACAAGTTTTTAAAAAAATGAGCAGAACACGTCTTTTTAAATGAGGAAAACATAATTTTGGTTTTTTTTGTTTTTGTTTTTTTGTTTTTTTTTTACAAAATCTAGTTTTTTATTACGAAAAATGTTCATTAATGACTGAAATTAGAAAAAGTATTCAAGTGTGGAATAGTGTATGGTAAGCCTAATTGGCATTTTAGATTCCCTAAAAAAATAAGACGTATTCCTAGATGATTTAAGTTGGGGTTCGGTCAAGGTAGATCCAACACAAATTTTAAAAATGTATTTTTAAAAGAGAGGACGTCCTGTCCCTAAGTTCACATTTCCATGACTGAACCCCAAGTTCTTCCCGAACTTAGGGACAGGACGTCCTCTCTCATCTTCATGATAGCCCTGAAGATGGCTTAAAATGTAAGCCGAAAAGTTAGCAGATAATCCTTTATTAAAAAATACATTTTTTTAAATTTGTGTTTTATGGATCTACCTTGACCGAACCCGAACTAAAATCATCTAAGAATAATATCTACGGTCAACAAACTCTCCTTTTAAGACGTATTCCGTTAGTTACGACATTAACATATGGCTATGAGCTAATTAAAGAGACAGGGACGTTAAAAACTACAGTGATTATGGTCATCCGTTTGATTAGCAAGGCCATTCTTTACTTATTATATTGTACAATTTACATATTTGCAAATAGGTAAGGATATTACTTAATGAGACAAAGAGAACGTGTGTGAGAGAGAGAGATGGAGGAATGTTAGGAGCGAGCTTACATTAGAAGATAGGGAGCGAGAAGGAGCGAGACAGAAGAGGGTAGTAGAAGATAGGGAGCGAGAATGAGCGAGAGAGAGAGAGATAGGAGGGGGTGGTAGAGGAATATAAGGAGATAGAGAAAGAGATGGAGTGATTGAGGGAGAGTGGGGGGGGGGAGAGGGAATGAGAGATAGAGAGAGTGTGAGGGAGAGAGAGATGGAGGAAAGTTAGGAGCGAGCTTACATTAGAAGATAGGGAGCGAGAAGGAGCGAGACAGAAGAGGGTAGTAGAAGATAGGGAGCGAGAATGAGCGAGAGAGAGAGAGATAGGAGGGGGTGGTTGAGGAATATAAGGAGATAGAGAAAGAGATGGAGGGATTGAGGGAGAGTGAGGGGGGGGGGAGAGGGAATGAGAGATAGAGAGAGTGTGAGGGAGAGAGAGATGGAGGAAAGTTAGGAGCGAGCTTACATTAGAAGATAGGGAGCGAGAAGGAGCGAGACAGAAGAGGGTAGTAGAAGATAGGGAGCGAGAATGAGCGAGAGAGAGAGAGATAGGAGGGGGTGGTAGAGGAATATAAGGAGATAGAGAAAGAGATGGAGGGATTGAGGGAGAGTGAGGGGGGGGAGAGGGGATGAGAGATAGAGAGAGTGTGAGGGAGAGAGAGATGGAGGAATGTAAGGAGCGAGACAGAAGAAGGTCATAGGGAGCGAGAAGGAGCGAGACAGAAGAGGGTAGTAGAAGATAGGGAGCGAGAATGAGCGAGAGAGAGAGAGATAGGAGGGGGTGGTAGAGGAATATAAGGAGCTAGAGAAAGTGATAGAGAGAGTGAGAGGGGATGAGAGATAGAGAGAGTGTGAGGGGAGGGAGAGTGAGAGAGAAGGGCAAGAAAACGACCGCAAACAAGGGGTGGGATCCACCCCTCAGTCACCCCTTCTGCAGCGGTAATGGGGGGGACCTCTCCTCCAAATTAGCCCTATCTTAGCTCTATCATGTCCCGAGTAGACACCTCCCCTCTCCCCGCCATTATCTCCTCGTCAGCAACTCAGTCTCTACAGCTCTCTGCTTTGTTTTCACTAACTCTCCCCCAACCCCCATCCCCGTAAGTACTTTTCCTACCTCACGCATATCCGTATCTAACTGTGTCGCTTGTCACTCCTCAATGGCAATTAGGTTACGTCTAACCAGCAGACACACTGGACCTCCATGACGGACAAGGCAATCTCACACCTCTAATTTATTTTGCAAAGCGAATACTGGCTTCTACACCTCTATTATCATACTATTTACCTTCGAAAACAGCCCATGAAGCCTTTAAAGAATGCAAGAATAACATTTGAACTGTTCACAAGCTGCTATGACCTGTGTACGTGGCACGGTAACGACAAATCTCAAATTGATCATACCTTTGAGTACATTTGAGGTGACTGATGATGTACTGAATTTATCATGGAGAAAAAAAAAGTCTAATAGCCTCAAAACAAAAAAACAGTTATCTAATAACATTTTTCCCTGACTTTCATTTGCAGGAAATTTAAAATTGTAAATTATTAATTTATATTCTTATAGATAGCTCTCAGATATATTTCTTTAAAGGATATCATAATTGATCCTATAGATAAAAAAAAGAGCCTTACATTAAGGAATCTGGGGAAACAGGCAGTAATTCTTTCTATTTTTTTTTTTTTTTTTACATATCTTTTATTTCTGTATTTAAAATTAAACTATCAAGTGTTAAATATACACAATCTTTAAGGTTACTACAAAAATTTACTTTAGTAATTTATAAATTTTTTTTTATAAATGAAAAATTAGTAGATGAATATTAACTGGTAATTAGTCCAAAACGTCCTTGTTAATAAGAACATAGATAAATAAGACAATCGGCATTTTTTCTCCATGTCATCTGTTAGTTTACTACTCCAGGTACGTTGTGAAAACTGAAGGCTACTGAGATTTTTCAATGAACTACTGTTCAGTTAGTACTTAGTGAAAATGAAAATGAAAACAAAAGCCCTAATACTAAAAGCCTATTATTAAGTAAATCCCAAGTAACTTAGTTATATTTTTAATAAATATTAGTATATTCCAGATATGCTTAGATCTCCAATTGTGACAAATAAGTTTGAAAACTTCTTCAAAATGTGCTGTCATCCAGTAAAATTTCTTGTAGTAAAAACCACTGATTGGCGTAAATAAAGTACTTTAATAACTTTATTTTGTGGAGCTCCAACTCGCCGGAGTAGTTATTATCCTAAAAGATAATATATGACGAAGTAAGTATCCATAAATACTCTGTATTAAAATTAAATGACATTGGACTTTATGGGATGGCGAAGAGAGACTTTGTCGGGGAAACACAAGTAATTGCTGAAGCAGTGGAGAACTGTCGACTGCAGAAGATCTTAGCCATGGAGTAATATTTATGTCAAGTGCTCTGGAAAGAGGCCTCTTCAGCCTCCTCCAGGTACTGAAAGAGCGCAGCACTGTAGCTTCTTTCAGAACCCCACGGCCATCTAAATACTTAAGTAATCTTGTATCAGCCGGCATTAAAGTCGGGATTGTATTGTCAATGAATTGCAGCGGCTCATCCATAGCCTCTTCAGCCACATCCAGGTACCGAAAAAGCGCAGCACTGTAGCTTCTTTCAGAACTTCACGGCCATCTAAATACTGCAGTAATCTTATATCAGCCGACATTAGATTCAGGATTGTATTGTCAATGAATTGCAGCAGCTCATCCATAGCTTCTTCAGCCACATCCAGGTACCGAAAAAGCGCAGCACTGTAGCTTCTTTTAGAACCCCACGGCCATCTAAATACTGCAGTAATCTTATATCAGCCGACATTAGATTCAGGATTGTATAGTCAATGAATTGTAGCGGTCATCCATAGCCTTTTCAGCCTCGTCCAGGTACCGAAAGAGCGCAGCACAGTAGCTTCTTTCAGAACCCCTAATCTTACACCTAACCTTGACAAGGTAATCATGTCTTTGTTGTTAGGAGCTCTGCACGGTCGACAACGTACTCCTAGGGCGCCGAAGACTGAGAGTATAAGACATGTGTAATCTTGTCTTTGTTGTTAGGAGCTCTGCACGGTCGATTACGTACTCCTAGGGCGCCGAAGACTGTGAGTATTAGACATGGGTAATCTTGTCTTTGTTGTTAGGAGCTCTGCACGGTCGACCACGCACTACTAGGGTGCATAAAATTCTGAGAGTATAAGACAAGAGTAATCTTTTCTTTGTTGTTAGGATCTGCTCACGGTCGACTACGTACTCCTAGGGCGCCGTAACTGAGGGTATGAGACAAGAGTAATCTTTTCTTTGTTGTTAGGATCTGCTCACGGTCGACTACGTACTCCTAGGGCGCCGAAGACTGTGAGTATTAGACATGGTAATCTTGTCTTTGTTGTTAGGATCTGCTCACGGTCGACTACGTACTCCTAGGGCGCCGAAGACTGAGAGTATAACACTTGGGACACTCTATCTCAGTCACATTAAAGATATCAACTCGCTATTCAAGATATCTACTTCAGAAAACTTATTATTATTTTTTTTTTTTTTATGTTACAAAGAACGCTTGGTAAGAATAAAATTTAGGATTTAGGTGATCACTCCACACACTCTACCTACCAGGCTGACTAGATGATACTTTAGTAGTCACACCTTTTTACACTCATTGCTCTCTACGGCTTTTAAATTGAATTTCTTTACTTACACCTCTTATTATTTACTTTAAATGAAATTTGGTAAATCAGTTTAGGTTACCCAACCGCTCATTATACGAAATTTACTTTTATGAAATTTAACTTTCAAGATAGACCCCACCGCCAATACCTTGATTTCCTAAAAATACGTAGGAATAAATTAAATTCCATAGAGCTGGATACTTTCATAATGTTTTTTTATTACGTTTATGAAAGATTATAAACTAATAAACGGCTCTTAAAGCTAAAAATAAATATAAAGGTAAAAGCTAAGCCCATTCGATGGGGAAAGTGGAAGGCGGCCGACCATCCTAGTTCATTTTTAAAATATTTTCGTATTATGTGTACCTTTTCTAAAAAGTATTGTACATATTGATCGATAGAAAATTTAAAAAGATAATTTTTTTATATAAATATATATTATATATAAGCATAACCTTGTTACAAAAAGCATTGTTGTTTTTTTGTTTGTTTTTTTGGTAAAAGGCGGAAAGATGTGGATGAAATAGAGTTTTGGGGGATCAAGTGACGACTTCTCCCGAAGCCGCGATGAAATTTTAATTTCTAATCAGTCCGAGAATTGTTCGAGCCAGCTCCCGTGGCTCAGAATCGAATACTCCGCGCTTCCGCCGATCGTGGAAAATTAACTAAAAGTAATCACATATTCCCTGTGAGCTAACACCCCCCCCTCCACCCCCTTGCTTCTCTAACCTGCAAATGCGAAATTGACTCATATTGGGAGGGGGCTCATTAAAAAATCTGTGGCAAATATCACTTAAGTCTTCATACTGGCAGAAATTAATTGCCGTTCAAATTGTGTGCATGTACATAAATGTTAATGGATTTATGTAACATTCAGCAGATTTTCCAAAGGGGCGAGTTTTCCCTTGTTTTTCAGGTCTAGAATAAAGCCTCGAACCTTTCCGAGAGTAACAATGAAGAGAATTTTTGCTCCTAAATCAAGATTTCTAATTTAAACTTATTTATTAACATCTTATACGTAACATTGAATATTTATTAAGGTTATACAGCCCGTGCGCGACAGACTACAATTTTCTTTAAACTTGTTCTGGTTTCAATAATATTTCGACTAACATATACAGTTCTTAGAACGACATATTTCAATAAAAGCTTATTTTTTTCCTTTATATGAAAAAATCAAAACTTAATCTTACGACAAAAATTATTAGAAAGTACAAATTTAAAAAAAATAGTAGTTTTTTTTCACCGCCAGGTTCAACATTATAAGAATTTGAAGGACCAATGAAAAGTTTAAGGAAAAATTGTAACATATTTATAAAAGTTAGAATTTATTCATACCAAGATGACTTTCAAACCAACTTAATCTCAGAACCAGAATATTAATTTATAACTTACTACTCATAGCAGAGGAAGAGGACCTTCACAGGGGAAACTAGTAATGTATTCAACTAAGGGTAGGTTATTGGAATGGGTTCACTTTTTGTTTTATAAGCTTTGAAAAACTACAACTAATAGGGTTTTTCTTTTTAAATATTTTGAACCACCAACTAATACGGCTGATTCCTATAACAAGATATATGTGCTTCAGACCACCATAACCCAATGTAAATAAGTAAAGAAGGACTTCATATCAAATGGACGAAAGTTGTTTTTCTTAAGGAAAGGATACTGTTGGTGGAGTGTATCCTACACAGTGGGTGTTTGGAGGAGTATGCTGGACTTTCGTTGGGTTTTTTCGTAAGTCAGTTCATCTATTTACTTATATTAATAACCATGCAGCTGTTGCCCAAGCAAATAAATAATCTACTTACTTATTAACTCATCCACCTATCGATCTCCATCTATTCATCTGTATCAATCCACCTTCATCAAAAATTTATGCCGCAATTAGTTTATCAATGGAGGGTCAAGTGAGATACAATTATGTGTGCATTAGTAGCTAATACTTTTTTTTTTTTTTCACCAGTAGAATAAAACAGCCTGTTTTGGGCCAAACATATGATGAAAATGATGGCACTAATGGTTTCTAACCAAAAATTCAAGCTGCTAAGGAGACCTCTTTGGATGAATATGGCAGTGTTGAAGGGTTCCCTCAAACCTCTATGCCTAAATCGTACCTACCCTACGCTTGAGCACACCTGTGATGGGACTAATCCCCTACATCAATTTATTCGAAAAGAAAAATCTTATGAAATATTCGAAACATATATTGCGAGTTTTTTTTAATAACTTTATCCAAATATATGGTCTATATTTATTTAACCATCGTTTGATGCTGGAAGTATAGGAAATTTTGTCAAACCATGAGTTTCGGGTTTAATAATTCGGATAAGTAAATATTTATATAGGGTTTTCATGAAAATATGTAATTGCCCCATGTATGATACTGATGGTGCGTAAAGTAGTGAATCTGTATAAAATGTGCATTGCGGGTATAGTATTTTGATATTTTTCTTAGTCTTAGCATCTTCTGAGGAATATAGTGGAAACTAAAGGTAGTGGAGGAATCCTTTGGGTTCACAAGAAGTGGAAAAAAAAAAAACTAACTAATTGCTGCAAATTTCGATCTTGGTTTGGCTCACAAGTCTACTTCATACCAAATTTTAGAAATGTTAGTGTCAAATACAGTTATGAAGCATTTCATTCCCACGAAAAAACATAATGTAGAATATTACATGAATATTATAATACAATTCCTGATAATCTAGAGCCAGTTTTAGCGCCACAACTTGTTTTTTTTTCTTTTTCAAAAGTGGCGCATCCAGCTTTTAAGATTAATTAGTCTTTTTTTTGTTATTAAAGACCATATTTATATAATAATGTAATATATTGTTTTTATCCAAGTTGACGAATATTTTTTTAAATGGCTAATTACGGAGGGCGTTAAAAAATACGAGGTACAGGATTAAAGGGCGACTACCAGACATACTGAATATTTGTTACACAGGAATACCTCAAACAATAATGGCCTCGGTTTGTTCGCCATTGTCGAATATGCAAGGGCTTGTGGACAGGGCAAACTACCGAACTCTGACAAATGGCTAACTAGCTTTGTCCTTACATCTGTCGGCTCGTATCCTGTTTCTGTCAATGGATGAGTGCTAGCTGGTGTCGTATTTTCAGTGTAGCAGCTAATGGGAATTATTTATATTTCGCCCTTTATTCAATACATGATCAGCACTCTTTAGCAGCATGAAAAGTTGTTTAAAATGATTTTATGTTTAATTTTAGAAGTATAAAGGTGAAAGGAAAAAGACTTGGGAAAAATCGAATGAGTTGTCCAAAAAAAAAAAACAACTAAGCTCTCCATTAATTACGCATGTATTCGAGCTAAGCTACTTTCGTAATCACAGACCAGATCAGCTGCTTATCTCGTCTGTCACTCCTAATCTGTGATTCTGATGAAGGAAGCTGTCTTCTAAAAGCAACCAAACCCAAATAAAAGCAGAGTAAGTGTAAAAGAGACCTATATAGGGTCATAGGGTCTAAATCAGGACTTTTACTCTCAACAGAAAGAAGACCGAAACTCATCTTCACATAAAAAAAGAATATATATTTATTCATCAATATGTTCTGATTTTAATTTATAAATATATTTATGTGTATTACTAGAATAATGTATGATATAATAGCTGAATTAAAAAGAAAAATGTTGCCCCATAATAATTATATAAGAGAGTACTGCAATAAAAATACCTAGTGTAGTTTAAATATTATAATACAATATAAATAATATAGTGATAAAGGATTGTAAAAATGTGTTATACAATGTTAATATAATAATTTTTTTTAAATCAATCCCACAGAAGTCCATACCGGCCCACGTCGGTAATGCATGTTAAGGATGTATTTAATAAATTTTTCTACACGTGACTTACCGGCAAATTACCAATTTTTTTTTTTTTTGCATTCATTTTGTTTGTTTTTTCGTTTTAGGGAACTGACTTCAGTGCAAATGCGGAAAAATACTATTGAAAAACTAAATAAATATAAATATTTATTGAAAGTAAGCAGAACGAGTCCAAACTGATATTAATTCATATTGTAACAAACACAGACATTTTTTTGTATTTTATTTATACAGGGAATTACTATGTGGATTTTAATGTGATTCTGCCTTACTGTCGGATGGAGATAAAACAGGCATTCTAATAATCTATCGAAGGGTGGACCTCTGTGGCTAAAGTCTAGGGGTGGGCTGGAGATAGATGAATGGGAGGATCTCATTTCCCAGCTGTCTTCTGACGGAGGTTATAGTGGATATAAAGTATAGGGGTGGTGTTAGGCTATAGTAGAGGTTATACTTGACAAGTTGGCGGCAGTTTATAGGTGACAAGTAAGTGATAGATAGGATGAAGGAAGTAATTCTTACTGCTTATCTCTATACGATACTATTGGCGATAGTGGAGATATATGAAAGCTCCTACAAAAGACTGGATTTTGAAAGTATTTTGAATTTATTTCGAACCATTGATATCTTGATTATTTTTTTTTTCGCTTAATAAATAAAAATAGTACAATTATTATATTATTTTTTTATGAAATTTAATATAATGTTCTGGGCCAATAAACGCACAGAATGAGTCATAAGAGAGAATTAACATAAAATATGATTCCCCTAAGCAAATCTTTGTTGTGATTTGTGAAGAATCAAGCTATTCAAGTTGATACCATTAAGTGGCTTTTTAAAAATTTCAGTGGATCTTCACCGAACCTACATTTAGGATTTTTCTTAGTTTTCTCATTTGCTTATGGCAAAATATGAGCAAACTAAGAGAGGTGTTATAATCAATTATATATTACAATATATATAGAATAGTTAAATATAAATGCTAAGCACTCTCTTAATCCCTACAGAATACAGAAAGGTACCTAGTACCTTTGTTATTTCTATTGACAAAAGATGTCTTTTTTTCCGTTAAATACAATGCTGATTGCAAAATAGCTAGAAAATCTTTAGAAGATAAAATGTCATTGTTACTTAATATATGTTTATTCTCGAAATAACCTTAACGAAAAACACTACTTTTATTCCAGAAGGAATAGATGATATTCGGCCGATTGAATTCTCAAGATGTCTCCCAATACCAAGCAATGGAGAACTGTCAAACATAACCCTTAAGTAGGTGGGGCTTGACAC
Organism: Oncopeltus fasciatus; assembly: GCA_000696205.2. Classification (NCBI taxonomy): domain Eukaryota; kingdom Metazoa; phylum Arthropoda; class Insecta; order Hemiptera; family Lygaeidae; genus Oncopeltus; species Oncopeltus fasciatus. The sequence goes on from KZ807403.1 coordinate 219,897, forward strand.
TAGCGCTGCAAGTGGCGGTGTCAGTCACCAATCACACATAATACGTCATTGAATTATATTTATAATTCAGCTAAGGAAATTTTAAAAAAAGTTAATGTAAATAACCAGACACTAAATTTAATATTGTAAAGTTTTAATTTTTAAAAATGTTAATCAGAAAAAGCTTGATAAATATATTAGTAGTAGTAGTAATAGATCATTGAAGGGCAATCTATGAATAAAAATTTATTCAATAAACTAGAGAAATTAGGAATTGTTGTGACTTGCATGGAAATATGTTGAACAATTTTTAAGCAGTGTAGTAGTTAAAATTTTAAGTATTATTCAGAGAATTTTAGTATACAATATTAAATGTAATAATCAATTTATCTATAATATGACATTACATGACAGGATATTTGACACATAATAATTTATAAATAATATTAACTTCAGTATATACATATATTTCTCATTTCATCCTTTTCCCCCGTTGATTAATAAGGATCAACTTCAATAATTTTTCAGTAATAAATAATTACATTTACTAACAATGATTGAAGTATCAAAGACAGTTTTTATAATGAAAAATGCACCGATTTATAAAGCCGAAATAAAAATAAGTCTATAAATAGAATTGTGGGTATTGAAAAACAGACGGTGAAGGAGATAGGAAGAGATAAATTTTATCAAAATTGATAAATATATTTAGGAATGTAATAACCATGTTTAATTATATATTCCTTACTCTTTCTATATTGAACATACTTTTCTTTCATATGCTGTCTCTAGCTCTGTAAGATGGTCATGTACTCTTATATAAATATTTCTATATCTTCATAGGCTTCGCAGATCTTTCACGGTCGGCTGTTGTTATTTTCTGCTGTAATGAGGAAGAACAAGGAGTCGCAGTACAAACACCGAAGCCCAATGACTCCAGTACAAGATGTACCACCAGCCATCACATCGCTGGCCCGCCCTGCCGACACCGGTGAGCGACTCCAGCGGGATTAGCATAGCTAGCGGTCGGAGAGATCCAAGTGGTTGAAGGGCTGCACTGTGGAGAGGTCTGTGGCAGGGCCTACCCCGGGGCTCAGGACCGATACAATCAAACTTCCTTATAGCCAATAAGTTCCGTGTCATTTGTCTCTTTCCTCCCCCCCACCCCCTACCTCCTGGGGCTTGCTCTCTCTGCGGGAGTGAGGGGAGGGGGTAGAGAGACTTATTTGTCTGACGAGAATATTTGAAAGCTCTCCTCCTATCTCCTTCACTGTCTGTTTTTCAATACCCACAATTCTATTTATATATATATTCTATTTATTTTTCATTATAAAAACTGTCTTTGATACTTCAATCATTGTTAGTAAATGTAATTATTTATTACTGAAAAATTATTGAAGTTGATCCTTATTAATCAACGGGGGAAAAGGATGAAATGAGAAATATATGTATATACTGAAGTTAATATTATTTATAAATTATTATGTGTCAAATATCCTGTCATGTAATGTCATATTATAGATAAATTGATTATTACATTTAATATTGTATACTAAAATTCTCTGAATAATACTTAAAATTTTAACTACTACACTGCTTAAAAATTGTTCAACATATTTCCATGCAAGTCACAACAATTCCTAATTTCTCTAGTTTATTGAATAAATTTTTATTCATAGATTGCCCTTCAATGATCTATTACTACTACTACTAATATATTTATCAAGCTTTTTCTGATTAACATTTTTAAAAATTAAAACTTTACAATATTAAATTTAGTGTCTGGTTATTTACATTAACTTTTTTTAAAATTTCCTTAGCTGAATTATAAATATAATTCAATGACGTATTATGTGTGATTGGTGACTGACACCGCCACTTGCAGCGCTAGTGTCAAGCCCCACCTACTTAAGGGTTATGTTTGACAGTTCTCCANAAATAAATATTTAAACCTATTAAATATTGTTCCACTTTAATTTCCCGAACAATTTTTATTTTTAATATGTCTTATACACATATTTTATATATGTTGGCAGATACAGTGAAAATAAAAAATTTTAATTTAATTTTAAATTGAAAATAATGCCTTCTCTCATCGGTCCGATTTCAAGACATAGTCCTCTTCTTCTCATTTATTTTATGTGTCAATTTTCGTTTCTAAAAATACAAGGTGGTAGGCACGCACAACTCAGTGCCTATAATATTTGGAATACAGAAGATGGGATTGGTGAAGAAAAAAAATTTCCATCTAGGAATTGTCTGATAAGAACCGTGAATTAAATAAGTTTTTCTCATTGCAATTTTTTTACACTGTCGTATACTACCAACATATTTGTCCATTGTGACAATATCTGAGGTGAAATACCAACATCAATAACAGGAAAGACAGTGAAGGAAAATGTCACCAAGGATGGTTCTAGACCGACCAGGTTATAATATTTTGCTAATTACATCCTTTAATTTATATTATCATATATTTTTCTCGTAAATCTTTCTTGTAATATTGATTTTATAATATTATATATGATATAACTTATGTTATATACAATTTTGTCATGCCTTCTATAACGAAAATATTAATATTTTTTTCAATTTTTCCAACTACGAAATCCCCTCTCTCACCATTAACCAAATAAGAGAGACGATTTTTTTTGTAAATTTATTCGTAAAGGATTTATTCGTAAATAAATAATCGTTTGAAAACCAATATGTTATTATTTGATCAGTGGATTATTCTCTTATGAGTTAATAAAATCTGCCAGTGGATCCGTACATCGCGGAACCCTGGCTCTGCGGGTTCAAATCGCGCCCAGGTCGATCTTTTATTAAAAAAATAAAAGCTTTTCCTGAGCCATGGCTGTTTAGAATGGGATGGAAACCTGTAGATAGCCCCTCCATGAACCTAAGTGGTTGAAAGGGAAGCTAACCCTATATATAATATATATTATCATATATTTTTCTCGTAAATCTTTCCTGTAATATTGATTTTATAATATTATATATGATATAACTTAAGTTATATACAATTTTGTCATGCCTTCTATAACATTAATATTAACATTTTTTTCAATTTTTCCAACTACGAATACCCCTCTCTCACCATTCACCAAATAGAATAAAAACTCTTCAACGGCTTGCATATAGAATCCTAACAACAAAAATATGGTTACCACAATTTAAAAAGAAGAAGACCCGCCCAAACAAACTAAATACATTTTTTTATGTCGTCTAATATGCTTTGCTTGCCAAACGTTATAAGTATTTAGTAAGAAGTTTTGTTTTTTTTAACCCGTAAGAATGAAAGAATAAGCTAGCCAATAAATAATTCATTTGATTGAATTAATTGTTTTACTATAAACTCACCATGTAAAAAATATATGATTCTTCGGACATCTCAGGTTATGAAAATCATTCATCAATCCACGGCCAACTCCTGTCACATCCATTATGTTGAAGTGAATTAAATCACTAGCGTTCGCAATTTTAAATACAAAGAAACCAATTATGGTATCTAAGTTTATTTTTCTTAATCAATAAATCACTTTTTCAATGGTTTAAAAACGGTCAACAGGGAAAGGAGTCAGTATGACAAATAAATTGAAAAATTTTAAATACATCTGTTAAATTCTGTATTAGATATACGAAAAGAGTTACGAAAACAATTTTTGAACTAAATATATAATGTGCGCCATTTTGTAAAATTTATGTTACAAGCAATTAATGAGAGGGAATAGAATAAAAAATCTATCTGTCACAGCCAGGACTCGAACCTGGATCTCCTGCTTTCCGGGCCAGTATGCTATCCATTGCACCACCGGGACGAGCTAGATAACTTATTAAATTCCCAACACACAAGCGAGAGCCTAACCCACGAAAAAGACAAATACATCGACTTATGCTCGAAAGAGCTGACATTGTCTAGCTATTTATCGACTCTCATTATTTACTTTTTAATTTTCAATTATAAATATTAATTTAGTTGTGTTTTATGATGCCACGTAAATTTTAAACAATTATTGAGAGAGAATAGAATAAGAGAGTCGATCAATAGCTAGACAATGTCAACTCCTTCCAGCATAAGACGATGTATTCGTCTTTCTCGTGGGTTAGGCTCTCGCTAGTTTGTTGGGAATTTAATAAATTATCTAGCTCCTTCTGGTGGTGCAATGGATAGTAACAATGAGGGCCCCTCACCCTCCTAAAATGTAAAAAAAATAAATCAATTAAGCTTACAATTATGTAACCACCTTAGAATATAAGAACATAGCAGAAGGTACATGCCTACATGCCACTGGCACAGCTAGCGTACCGCGATAGATGTAAAATATAAATATAGAGGCCAAAAAAAAAAAAAAAAAAAAAAAAAAAAAAAAAAAAAAAAAAAAAAAAAAAAAAAGCAATGGATAGTATACTGGCCCGAAAAGCAGGATATCCAGGTTCGAGTCCTAGCAGGGACAGATAGATTTTTTTTTTTATTCTCTCTCATTAATTGTTTAAAATTTAAGTGGGATAATAAACCACAACTAAATTAATATTTATGCAAAAAAGTGTTTAAGAAAATGCTTATTTACAGAAAATATTTTAGAATGTAAGTTCGAAGGTTGAGGTGACCCCTTATTTTTGAAATACGAAGAACTGAAGTTGAATTTTTATTATAAACCATTACCTTCTGCTAAAATCAGATGAAGACTGGTAGAAGAAAAATAACCATCCTAATTCTTACTAGTATCACGATGAATACAAATAATGTGTGGAAAATTCTTTCCTCCAATACTTAGGTTCTACAAGGTTATAATTTTCACCTGAGGAACTCAAAGGCATAGTGGCTTAAATCATGTTCAATAAAAAAATTTTAAATATGGAAGATATTAATGAATCCAACTAGAAAGTGAATATTCGTCTTATTCGTTAATACACTTTCTTCAAGCCTCAAGATTTCTTTGACCTAAGAGCGAATGAAATGAACACCTGATTAATTAAAAACTGATTGGATTGAATAGGGCACAGATAAGAATTGATATTATTATATATTAATGATTATTATTATTAATATATCTTAATTATTATACATTGAATATATATGTATATATA
>KZ807403.1:250102-262194 GCA_000696205.2 Oncopeltus fasciatus
ATAATTAATTAAATAAATAATTATTATAGTTAGTTTACAAGTTATTATCTGGAACTGAATTAGATAAAACATTCAGAAACATAAAGTCCTAAACAAGAGCAAATGGATATTATCCATTAAGTCTCAACACCAACTCTCATTATCCTCTCTATAGTTAAGAAAAGTTAGTTTCCCCTAATATGTCACTGATAAATCAGTTTTGAAATTTAAAATAAGTTTAGTTGTCACCATCATTGTTTTAAATATTCATTTAAATATTTATATTGTAAATTTAATTACTTTTCAACATATAACTATTTGTCTTTTAAAAATTTGTTTAAAGATTTTTAAGATTTTGGTTATAAACTGTGAATAATCACTTCATAAGTCCTATCAGCAATTAATTAAAAGGTATTATTTGGAAGCTAAGTTTTAGGGCCATAAAATGTTATACCTTCCATTGTCCGTCTTCATTGGTTTCTGCAAACCATCTGTTGGCGAGCGCTTTCGGACATTGTCCATTTTCTAGCCGAATACTCCAGTCTGGAGTTGAATACAGACAGTGACAAAGAACGCATGTATTCGGCCAGAAGATGGACAATGTCCGAAAGCGCTCGCCAACAGATGGTTTGCAGAAACCAATGAAGACGGATAATAGAAGGTATGATAGTTCGATATTCATTGGTAGTGATAATAACCCTTTAGATTATTTACCATAAAATGTTATTTAAATAGTCTAAAGTTAGTAGATTGGTATGCTCTGAGAAAATATCCACAGCGCCTATCTGAATAATCTTTTCAAGTAGGATGTGAGTATCTCTAACACTTTAGCGAACAGAGTATAAGCCAGTGAAAAGAATCAAGCGACTCTGTAGGGAGGGTGGAAGCCAGAGCACACTGTATTACGGTGGCCTGAAGGTGGGCGGGGGATGGTTAGCGCAGTCTCGGTAATGAAGGCTATCCCCCGCAAATATTGCCCCGATCCCAATACAAACACACTGTCGCCACTAGATAACCGTATTAATATGGCGGATTATCTCCACCAGCCACAACAGACAGCAAACCCCAATTTACCCCCCCCTTTTATTGTCTCCCACCCTCGTTTTTATCTTGTAATGGATGGAAATCTGCTGTGTGCTTGCCAACCAATCAACCCCTTATAAATAAACCCCGTATTGTGTTTTATATCCTCAAATATTAGAAATCTCACAATAATTTGAACTTGGCGATAAATTTTGAATAATATTTTTCTAGTACAGCTAAGAGAGATTTAGTTTTAAATTTAAAATACTAATAGCAATAATAATGTTCATACATTTTTTTAACTTCTATTTACTTTTATTCTATTTACAAAATATTGTTATTTTCATTATAATGAAAAGTAAAAATGACATTCAATGACAATCACATGAGAAGAGAATGTGACCAATGACACCACTCTCAAAATTGATAATTAAAATTATTTTTTTTTAAAGAATAAAAACATACTATTAGTCAAAAAATAAAATATGTAGATACAATTGTCGTGAAAATGTTTGATCATGAATAGTTCTAATAGTTGACCATCTGTATCTGTGCAGTATCTGTTGATAGAAACCTATAAATAAAAAAATGATAAATCATATGAATATAGAATATTTATTGTCAGATATCTCCCAAGGGAGTCAAGATTTTTATCTACTTACTGTAAGGCTTTACCGATTCTTCATATGGGAAACTAAAAATATATCAAATATATATATATATNCCATTCACCCTCTGTAGGTCTTCAATATTTATTATTTTTTATAAAAATGTTAAAGAACAAATTTGTTAGTTTTATACTTGTAATATTTAATAAAATATTTTAGAGATAAAATATCTCTTATTTTCTCACAAACACAAATTTATTAATTTCTTAAAGGTTTAAAACATTCAACCATGTTTATTATCTCTTGAAGAAAGGTTTTTTTTTAGAAATATAAAAATGTCATGAGCCATGGGTGTATGCCTCACGCAGAACATGATATTTGTAGGAAATGACTGAACTGAATTTGAAGAAAATTAGGGATTTGGGTTAAATATCCGCAGAAATGAGCTATTTCAAATAAACTAGATCTCTTTTAAGAACGATAAAGTAAAGGTTAAAAACATAAAATTGTACATACCAACAAATCACTTAAGGATTCAACCACCTTTCCTACACTATAGCATAAAAAAGAGTAGTAAAGCTGAAATGATTTTTCTTTATTTTAAATTATTGACTTTTAAATTTAAACCTGTCATAAAATTACTACAAATTTGTACGCATGACCACACACACACCGACTTATATATATATATATGTTTGTGTTAAAAAAATAAATAATTAAATTAACCAAACAGAGATAAAGAGCTCAGTGACTCCTATCGCAGAAAATTTAGACATTAAGGCCTAGAAGGTCACGAAGCCGAGGAGGGTTGTTAGGATCGGGACGTGACAACAAGGATTGGCTAATGGATTAGGTTGGAATTTAAGCTAACTGTAGAATAGAGTAAATCGGAGTGAGGTAAAAGTTCCAGACGTACGGGATACTAAGGACGTGATCGAGGGAAGGATTGGAGACATGAAGGAATTGCAATAGCAAGTCTTTGGAATTTGAATTTGAAGGATTGTATTCGTTTTACTTTGGAATGCTTAGCACCGTTCCAGATTGTCAGAATGCCCCAGACTTATACAGAATTTGCAAAAGTAAATGCCAACCTTTGGATGCTAATATTAATATCGTGTAGATATTGTTTTCTAATGTGAGCTGTGAACACCTGTTTTTAAGTCTATATGATAGGCTTCAGCGTCTGCTGAATTCATGGCATTTGAGTTGAGCACATTCTCTCCACATTGGTATAGAGTCAGGATGGACCCATTCCTTAAATTCTTGAATAATATTGTTTGGGGACTCCTTCCTGAATTATTAACTTGAACTCGTTTATTCTCTTTTTTCTCAAAAAAAAAAAAAAATATTTGAAATTAAAAGTTACATTGTTAAGTTCAAGTTTTAAATTATTTAAACATCATTAGTCAGTATGGTTTGATTTCAACCATTAATTAAGTCATCCATTCCTTTTTCAGTAGAGCATAAATAAAGAACGAATATAGTGATGTGTGTGGTAATTAGTCACAAATAAAATATTCACTAAGCACTTTCAGTCAGTGTTTGAAAGTATATAATTTATAACGTCATTATAACACCGGCTGAGGTAGAGAGTTTTTTTTTCTAGCTTCTGTACGAGAAAAATAAAGTACATACATTATTTTAAAAAAAAATACTGTTAAAACGAATGATGCCTTCCATTGAACCTTTCAATATCCTCCCAAATCATCATTTTGGCTTCAGAAGTAAGCATTCTACTGTCAGCAAGTGTTTCGCGTCGTAGACTACATTTCCCCCTCCCTTCAGCGCATAGAGTACTGCCCAGGAGCTTTTTTGGATGTTTCCCAAGCCTTTGATAGAGTCTGGCACAGTGGTCTTCTGTTTAAACTGAAATCCATACTACCCAGTAACACTTACCCTATCCTTAAGTCTTACTTATACAACCGTTTCTTTAGGGTTCGGCAAGATTAATCCGATTTCTACCAAGTGGAAGCGGGTGTTCCTCAAGATAGTCTGGCACAGTGGTCTTCTGTTTAAACTGAAATCCACACTACCCAGTAACACTTACCCTATCCTTAAGTATTACTTATCCAACCGTTTCTTTAGGGTTCGGTAAGATTAATCAGATTTCTACCAAGTGGAAGCGGGTGTTCCTCAAGGTAGTGTGCTTGGACCTATCCTATTCATCCTGTACACTGTTGACATCTCTACCCATCCAAGTACCCTCCTAGTTCTATTTGCGGACGACAAAGCTATCCTATACTCCCATCCCGATCCTAAAACTGCTCCTAAAAACCTACAAGATCACTTTGAAAAAACAAACAATGGTGTGACAATAATAAAAATTCGTTCAAGTTAATTTCCAACTGCGAAAAAAAAATTGTGAAATTTGAAAATATTCCTTTACTAAATTCAAATCTTGTTCATTACCTTGGGTTCCATCTTGACTCACGACTTACATGGAGAAAACATACTAAAATTAAAAGACAAGAACTCAATCGGCGATATGGACTTTTATACAGACACATGAATAAGAACTCCAATATTACGCTAGAAAACAAACTGACGCTCTACTAAACCTTATAATGACCAATCTGGACTTACGGACTAGAAATCTGGGGTGCCGCCAAGCCTTTCAACATCCAAAGAATCCAGTCCTTTCAATCCAAAACCCTGAGAATAATTCCAAATGATCACCATTAAGGATCCAATTCATCCCTTCACCACGATCTTAACATCCTTTTTATTCAAGACTTCATTTCTTTCCGCTTCACCCTTTTCCACAGTAAACTGTCATACCATCCTAATCCACTAGCACAGACCATGTCTTCCAACTCCAACCCCTGCAACCCTCCCCGTCGACTCAAACGAAGAAGGCCCCGTGACCTCCAGGGGACATAGTTTGTAAATGGTTTGAGAGTGGTGTCATTGGTAATTTTCTCTCCTCAAGTGATTGACATTGAACGTCATTTTTACTTCATTGTGCTCAAATTACAAAAACCGCTCCCAGCGGTGTCCCCAGGCATTATCAGTCCTCTGAAAATTCCTTCAAACAGCCTGACCTACATCTTCTAGAAATGGTTGTCAGGGAGGTGAGAGATGGAAATGTGTAGGAGCAGATTCGCTACCTCGACCGAACTCTAACAAAAACATCAACTAACAATATCTACAGTCAGAAACTCTCCTCAGAAACACTAACTTGGGGTGATCCTAAAAGGTCCAACTCTTCACTTAGACCTCTCACCAGACTGCAGGCACTTAACATGGCCTCCCAGATCTTCTCTGGAGTCATACAACCACCCAAAAAACGGCACCAACATCACATCATTACCAACACTTGCGGTTGATACTACTGGCCAGGAGGACACCAACCCACCATTGTAGGTTGATGGTTCCTTTCGTTATTTTCTATCTTGACTGAACCTCACCAAAATAAAGTTTACTAATAATCAAAAACTCTCCATTTGTTGTGTATGAGGTGTATTTATGTTGTAGCTCATCGTGACATTCGATCAAGAGCTTTTTTTGTCTCATGGAATGCATGGAAAGTCTACGCATATACACATAAAAAGCGCGCACATATGTGTGTATGAATAAGTATATAATTTAATGTCTAACAAAACTGATAAAACTAATCCTACTTCTAAAAGATTCATATTAGTAATTTTCAGGGCAAAGATAAAATAGGAAAAGGGGCAAAATGATTCAAATTTCATTTTTTAAAAAAACTTTTTTTTTTATTAGTCCAATATTCCTCTCCAAATCTATACTATCTAGACACCTTGAGATTTAAAATAAATTTCTTTCTTTCTTTTTTTCAATTTGAAAAAGTTTTTCACTGGACCTAGAAAGAGTTCCATAAAAAATATAAATATAAGTGTGGCTAGAGAGGAGGTTTAGTAAGGTTGAGGAGGAGTATGACGGCAAACAAAGATGTTGATATCCGAGAGAGGGCGAAGGTTGAAGGGGGGTTGTTTGCAGAGATAAGCATACGACAGAGGGAGGTTGAGGCGCCTAGTGACAGATAAAGGCCTGTATAATCCTAGCGGTCAGGCCTCATTTGACCTCATTCTCCTGTGACCCTGAGTCTATCTTTTAGAGGCAGGATTCTAAAATGGCCAATATAATTCTGTATTTTATCCTTTTTGTCTCTCTTCTCTGACCTCAGTGTATATTCTCTTATAATTCCTAGAGCAATTGAATTCTATTATCTTTCTTTTGGAAGGGTCTACTGAAAACAGTCTCTGCCTTCAAGAACTCTTTCATAGTTATTATTTGGTCAATATCTTTCACATTTTCCTTCTTTCAGCTTTGTCATTCTCATCTGAAGCTAATGTCTATACATCAGGATCTCTTCTTATAATTATTATACGCCTAATATTTTAGTATACATAATATACTAAATCAGTGTTCATAATATACGTTATTCTATTCAAAGCTAATCTAAAAATAAAATTTCTTCCCTAAATGAAATATTTATATTTATATTTTTTAGTATCTAATTTTAATTCTTATATTTTTATTACAGTCCTTATTAACGCTATTATAGCCCCTGCCTTCCATCCCAAAATCAGCAGTCCACCATTTAAGGTATTATTATAAAGGCAATAGGTTCGATTCTTAGCTTTAGTTAGTAGGTATACTTATTTGTCATAGTAAATTAACTTTAATTTATTTTTATTATTATTGGCCCATAATTATATATATATTTGTGTGTTTTGTGTGTGTATATATTTAACCAATTTGGACCAATAGGAGAGGAGGATATTACTTAAGTGCAATGAAATTGAACAAAAATATATATAATTGTAAAATTTATATTAAAGAAGCTGTAAAGTGTAAAGAAGCTGATAAAATAGGACTGTGGATTAACATTTTACAATGGAATGTGAAATGTAAGGCTGAGTAAGTTACCGAGCGAAATTAGACGAATATGAAAAAGTAAACACCTACTTGAATGTCATTTACGAAGGGAAAACAATTTTAAAAAAAATGAATATGTGAAAGGATTAGTCAGGTATTCGGTCTTATCCATGAGGATCTCTGACCAATTTTTTCCTCATGAAGTTTGACGGTTCACTATCGCCAAAAAGAAAAGAACAGGTTGATGCATTGGCGTAATATTCAGTTTAGAGTAAGTAAACTAAATATATATATTTTTTATTGATAAAATATGTCATAAAAATGGAGGATTACTTGAAAGAGAAGTAATCCGTACAAGACATGAAAGAGAAATTGAAAATCTTTACATATAATGTATTTAATAAAATCTGTATTAATACCGGACTTATATATTTCATATTGAGATGCTTTTCCCCGTCAAAAAATAAATAACGATCGATTAAAATATTTAAAATATATATAATTAAGCCTTTGTCAAGTTATTTTTTTTTCAGCTTGAAAACAAAAACTTTCACAGATTTTAAAATATTTCTCTTCGTGCTGCACATTCTTTGAATGGGAATGATTTATTTTTGCTAGAGACTTGGAAGATTTTCATTAAAATTCAGCAGCAATAACCGAATACTGTCGTTATAGGTGAATTTGATAGAGTTGGGGCGTTGGATAAGGAAGTTTGAAATGCAACACAAACATGGGGAGTCTCCTATGCAAAAGTTGGCAGAGGAAGTCATGTGTAGAATGGAAGGACCGAGGTCCAGCAAACCCTTCTCGAAAGGAGGATGAGTCTGAGGCAGTTTTAAGGGAGTTCCGAGACCGCATTATCTTTGGAGAGTTAAAGCTCTGTGTAGGTTAATGTAAAGGTGAGGAGATGAGGCACTTACTCGAGGGAAGACAGAGACCCGGAGGGCGGAGGGAAGGTCATGGTTACGAGGATGACTAGAAGGTACAACTTAATAAGCGGTATAGGAGTAGCATCGATAGCAAGGGAGTGCTCTGGGATTCAGAAATGTAATAAAGGGCTGGCGTGTTTGCTCAACGGTGGTTCAGCATTAGCTCACAGCAATATTTATTTATGTTTCTCTTCTGATTCCTTTTTTTCCCCTATTTTTCTAACCTATTAGTAGGATATATTAAAATGTAATAAAAAATTCTACTGCCAAGTAAAACTGCATAAACTAAACAAATTCTAACCATTGTTCAAAAAAGAGTCAGAAGTGAGAAACAAATCTTTAATTAGTACGAAGTTAGTAATAAGTATAATTAATTAATAAAATTCCTAAACATCCTTTAATATTAAGACGAATAAATTAACTAAATTTCTAAAAATCAGTCTTCTATGTTTGTCTGAAGTAGTAATACCTCTTCCTTGTGCTTTTTTTTTATTCTTATTTTTTTTTAAACATTTTGTAATTTGATTACAATGAAGAACAATATAAAAAATAATATTTAATGAGAATCGAATGAGGAGAGAATATATCCGGCACTACTCTTAAATTAATTACAGATTATATTCCCAAGAGGTCAGGAGGCCATCTTCGTTTGAATCGATGGAGCGGGTAATAGAGTATAAAGATGGAAAACAGGGTTTGCGTTAATGGTTTAGGATAATATGGCTGTTAACTGTGGAAAAGGGTGAAGTGGGGGGAAATAAGATCTTGAACAAAAGAAACATTAAAATCGTGGTGAAGAGAGGAATTGGATACATAAACGCATTTTGCTTCATTGATTTTTATTCTCCATCTGCCACACATTTGTTTCATATTTTCGAGATGATCTTGTAGGTTTGTAGAAGCAGTTTCAGGATCGGGGTGGGAAGATAGAATAGCCTTGTCGTCTGCAAATAGTGCTAAGATGGTACTTGGGCGGGTAGGGATGTCAGCAGTGTATAGGAGGAAAAGGAGAGGGCCAAGTACGCAACCTTCCATGTACCATAAACGTCTACAACGAAGATTGTTGTGGCTTAACCCATATTAGCAGGTCCTTTTTGCCAGATGCTTGAAGACATTTGATTAGGAAATGACCAATTATTATCATTTAATATGTCAGCAAATAAACTTGGTGGATTATCCATGAAAATTCTTCTGAATTCTGAGAGAATGTTCATACAATATACATATATGTGTGTGTGTGTGTGTGTGTGTGTGTCTAAATGCTCTACAAGCCAGTTTTCAGTTTTTCTTAATGAAATGCAAAACAAAAATTATTTTAGAGGAAATTCCAATGAAACTCAACACATTTTTCTTTGTTTATAAAAGAAATATCCCATGGAATTTGTTTGGATTATTTCTCAGTAAAGGCTGTGCAGAGTGATACTCAAAAACTCAGTTCCAAGCATGGGGGCTCAAAATAACCTCTTCTTTAAAACCAACGCCGTTTATTTGTTTTTGGAAATCATACAAGAGGAAATATTTCTGATTTCAAGTGGATTTATATAATTTAATACTAATGCATAAACCATAAAAGAGCTCATGATATGAAATATGAAAATTTAATATTTAAACAATACAAGTTTGTATTATTATTATTTTTAAAAATAAGGATTTACTTCTGCGAGTCAAAACATATTTTATACGTGTATTAATGAATTATTGTAAGATTAAATATCAATTTATTGCAGTCCACTGCTTTAAAATTTGTATTTTGATATTTGCCTTCTTGAAAATTTTGCCAACCCATGGACAAAGCTTTTCCTGTTGTCCTGTCCTCTATGATCAATGGGTTTTGGCAGCTTTCATGATTATCTGAATGCAATTGGTAATCTTGCACTGATAGACCTCTGTCTATATGTAATACTTTCGTGGTCGGGTGCGTGTGCAAAAGGGAAACTGCGATGACGTTTGGTTGAAGAAGGGAAATTCCTTATAAATACTTACACGAATTCGTTAATATTAGCTGTCTTCCGCGTCCTAATGACGAGTTCTTTCGATAGTGGTCTGCCATCCTCTGGGCCAAACGTAGTCTTGTACACTTTCTCAGGCACTGGCTTTTGTTCAACGATAAGAATTGATATTAAAATAAAAATTCAATAATAATGATGATATTAAATAACTAAAAAGTATTAGTACTTGTTTTAGCAATCACAAACAAAAAAAATACCAAAATGAACTAGGCTACCATACAATAACCATTCCAATAAGTGTTGCCCCCAACTTTAATTGATTCCCTATATTGATGATATTAAAAAATCTTATTTTTGAGTGGTCATGATAGAAAATTGTAACATAGCAAGAAATTTTGTGGAAAGATTTCTGAGCACGTGGATATGTAGCAAAGTAATAATATAATGCTATTACATCCTTAACAGTATTATTCATTTATTATTAATTATATTTTTTGCTTTAGTACCTAGGATGAAGATTTGATAATTAATATTACAGGATCCCATATTTCAAATCAGTTCTGGTCAGTCGATCAGTTGTATTAAGAACCAACCCCTAATAGTTGAAAACTATTTTAAAATGATTTTATTCCCGAAAATCACTGTTTTAAACTCACAAGATTAGAAGTACAATTTTTATTTTTATTTCTAACATGACGTAGAACTCAAACGTGACTTGAATGGATACTGGCCCCGGATGGAAATCAGAATGAATAAGGGCCCGAGAGAAAAAAATATTAGCTCTTTTGATAACGATTCACGCGAATTTCGGGATATTTCTCACGAAAAAAATGCCCTTGCTACCTGAAATTCAGATGGAAAAATGATAGCAGGTGATTTACACAAAACTCTTTCAAAATGGAAAGGTTCCATTCCTCCACTGCAAGCTCTAACTGTGTATACGACATATCTGGATATCCTAGCTAGGCAAATTCTAGATTATATTATTGTTTTTTAAGTTTATGGAGGGAAAAATATCATTCACCCAGAGATTGCATGGACAAAGCCAATCACAATTCCTCAGCGTCAAATTTAAGAAATTTTTAGATTTAAAATTCCAAACCTAAGCAACATTGTCTTTTTTGATACTATTTATCTTAATGACAAATTAAGTAATTAAACGTATTTAGTGTCAAATTTTCGCCAAGGAAATCAAGCTATTTCCTTGGCAAGGAAAGAAAGCAACCATTGGCAAATTTGTTGTATTCTACATAATTTTATAGGTAGTTGGAGTGAGGTATAAGTAATTCTAAATGTCTAGAATCGATTAGTAAAGAAATTCACAGTTTCCAGTACAGCCACTAGAGATACGGGGAAATCTAAGAGAACTTAAATTCAAAATGTGAACTTGTTTGTCTAGATGACTAAATTCCGTGCATAGTTTGGTGGTTTGGCTCTAGGAGCACTTTTCGAATTTTAACCTCAGCTAACCGAAAGAAAATAGTTACCTCAACTCTCAACTGTTATTCGGCGCACACAACATAAACTATCGACAAATAATTATTTATAGTAGATTATATATANAGAAATAAGAATAAATATTTAGAAAAAAATTTGGACAAAATGTCAATTTACTAGCAATAATAATGTGTAATACTTTTCCGAAACATGTGTGTCATGTGAAATATTAAAGAATGTCATTAGATTTTTTTTGAGGGGGGATTCGGTCATGGTAGATATATATATACAACAAAAATAATAAAATCACAAAGAGAAAAGGATTCTCACAAAATTTTTGTGGATTTCTCACCCTCCGTCAGTGAGGAGTGCAGAGAGTCTCCTATTCACTACTCACTAATGAAGGGTGAGAAATACCCCAAAATTTTACTCTTTGTGATTTTTTCTTTTTGTATGACGTTAACAATGGCTAACCACTGATTTCTCTACCCTCCTATTCCTAACGTCTCGTCATCCCATCCTGTATCAGTGTCAAATACGCCACGTCTACCAATATTAGGTACTAAAATCAATAAGCAATATCAGTTCAGCCTTGGTGGGGGGGGGGGGAGATAGACGTGTGACTCTCTCACAGTGGGATTAAATATCTCCCTACTAAGTGTAAGTAAAATTTTAATTTTGTGTTCTTCCCTTTCAATATATTTAATAATCTTTAATTAACTAATTCAGCTTTGTTTGATTATTGATCCTAAACCACCAGACCCCGTCTGGATCACATATGTCATTTAACTTTAAACTCCACAAGGGAAAGTGGAATAAAAAATTCATTTTGAACTTTCTGGCTAAAAAATCTGAAAAAAGAAATACTTTTGCGGATTTCAGTCCATTTAAACTATCGAGATTTATAAAAAGTTACTGTCCAAGTTTTTAAAGACAGGCTTAACATTACCCGAGGTACAGTAGAAAAATATTTCATTAATTTACAAAATATAAAAAACATTTGAAAACTATAACGTCCATAAGCCTATATAATACAATTAAACTTATCTAAAGATATTATTACTTGTGATGAATTTTTATATTGTTCCAAAGAGGAACTAGCAACAGATTTATCTTTAAAAAATGTCGTCATGAATATGAAGCAAATGAATACAAACGATGTCAAATGGAGCACTGCATATCTCATTTTCGAAATAGATAGGAAGGGTAGTAAATACGTAGCTGTAATTGGTAGGTGTACCTATTTTTTACAATAAACATCAATTTATCTGTGTTATAAATTAGTATTAATATAATATATATTGCTGTCACAATATATATATATA
>KZ807403.1:327295-338600 GCA_000696205.2 Oncopeltus fasciatus
GTGTTCTTCATGAAAAACATGTTTAGTGAGGGCAGTTTTTATTAGTTCATTCTTTATGTCATTTTTATGGTTATTGATTCTATGGGAAATAGGGTTTTTTGTCTGTCCAATGTAAGAACCATAGCAATTAGGGGTGGAACAGGCATTTTTGTAGACGACATTAGTTCTGTTAGGAAGGGACCATCCCATCGGGATGACTCATCGGTCTTGCATGTTTTAAATTCTCTTACATAACTTTCTACATTCATACTTTTGATATCACATTACATTATGGCAATTCTATATTATAATATAGTAAATTATTATTGTATTCTCATGAAATTGTATTTTTACAGCCCTGAATAAGGCTTACAATGTAAGCCGAAACGTCTGCAGACAATTTATAAAAAAATACACTTTTTTTTTTTTAAATTTGTATTTTTTTGGATCTCCCTTGACCGATCCCCAACTAAAATAATCTAAGAAACATGCTTTATGTTTCTTGAAATTTTATAGGAGTTATTCATGAAGTTGTTCCTAATGAATGCTTTATGGATTCACTGGAACTTCACTGAGAACGACTGGAAAGATTGTACACGAAGATGTCTGGGCGTTATCCTGCTTTGATCAAACGTGTTTTTCCAACATGGATAACATTAGCTCGTCCTCACACTTCCCATCTAGCCAAAGAAAAGTTTCAATGACTTCATGGATTCGAAGTCCTGCCTCATTCACCATCGTATATATATATATATGGTATATATATATATGTTTGGAAGTGTAGATTGGAAGAGCTGAGGGAGTAACCACAGACCCATGTGTTAGGATCAGCTTGATTCGAAATTGGCGGGACGCCAACGAGTTCGGATGTTGACAACCAGACCTTCGTTAGCGTTTTGAAAGAGAACTAGTCCAGGGCTGTTGGCTTTTGCCTGAGGGGCACTTCGAGTAACGCCACCATTGAATTTTCTCATTTAGACTAACAGAATGCCCCCCCAAACTCAAATATAATCCAGTAATCTGTTAGTACTCATATGCCATTAAGAATAGAATCTATACAGATCTAAAACATTTAATCATACCATGATTTTTTACAGTATTGCTAATATTTTTTAGCATATTTAATTGTAAAAGTAATGAATTACGCAAGAGAAGAGTAAACTAAGCTAAATTTTTGAAGGGATTGTCAGATCTATGAATCCAAGTGTGTTAGAAGTTGGTTGACAGGTTTATCTGAAGACGATTTCAAAATCTAGATACCATTCAAATAAATAACTCAGAAATGCAAAGATAACTAGAAAAAAAAGCATGATATTTTTTTCTGGCTCCCTTTGCATTTTTTGTATAAAATTTAACGTGGTATCATTATTTTAAATAGCTCAGAGTTTCAAGAGATGATCTATGTTGAAAGGCAAACCCCAGTTATATTTATTGACCTTTAGGTCTCTTCAAAAACACCATAACAGTTATAAGTCAAAAAAGAAACAGGTCTTTTAAGTGTAATGTCCAGCCCAGTAGAACAATTTTCTTAACACCTGTTAAGTGATTGACTTCTCTTCTCATGTTATTGACATTGAATGTCATTTATACTTTTCATTGTAATCAAATTACAAAATTTCTTTATTTTTAACAAAATGTAATAAATAAAAGTTATTAAAAAAAATTAAAAAATAGTCTGTGGAGTTATAACAAAGAAGTCATTGGAGACATTTTCATTCAGCGCGAACTCTATCGCTATGGTGTTAAGGCTCTTAAGACAAGCCTTTGGCCTTCAGAGCCCAGCCACCAAGATTATATTAAGGAAGTCTTGGAGACATTTTCATTCAGCGCGAACTGTATTGCTATGGTGTTAAGGCTCTTAAGACAAGCCTTTCGCCTTCAGAGCCCAGCCACCAAGATTATATTAAGGAAGTCATTGGAGACATTTTCATTCAGCGCGAACTCTATTACTATGGTGTTAAGGCTCTTAAGACAAGCCTTTGGCCTTCAGAGCCCAGCCACCAAGATTATATTAAGGAAGTCTTGGAGACATTTCCATTCAGCGCGAACTGTATTGCTATGGTGTTAAGGCTCTTAAGACAAGCCTTTCGCCTTCAGAGCCCAGCCACTATGATTATAACAAGGAAGTCATTGGAGACATTTTCATTCAGCGCGAACTCTATTACTATGGTGTTAAGGCTCTTAATACAAGCCTTTCGCCTTCAGAGCCCAGCCACCAAGATTATATTAAGGAAGTCATTGGAGACATTTTCATTCAGCGCGAACTCTTTTGATAAGGTGTTAAGGCTCTTAAGCTAAGCCTTTCGCCTTCAGAGAGCCCAATTTAATTTAATTGAGCGTTAAAAAAATTACAAAAAAAAAAACCTTTTTGGACAGTGAGTGTGCGAGTATATACAAAATTTTTTGTTGTTCTAATAAGAAATTTAAGGGTTCTCATTTGTGTATCAATTGATGCTTATATTATTTGTTTTAGTACCCAATGGATATACATACCTAATTGGCACCGGAATGAAATGTCATTTTCTACATATGATTCCAATCTCAAATTTGGTTCTAATAAAAATAGATTTGATTTGCTTATGATGTTATTGTGAACCGTTAAACTAATTTATTTTTGACTCTGTGCCTGCATGTTCTACATCCTGTGTTTCAATTAAACAACCGTCCTGTAATCTCCTTTGTTAGACTTTAGCTGTTGACGGCTAGTGGGAAGAATCTCAAATTGGTGTCAATTTAGAAAGAAACGCATGTGTGTGTATATATATATATAATATATAAACACACACACGTCTGAGTATGTGCTGAATATAATGACCGTATTATTAGTGTCTTCTGAATTGGATCAGTACAAAAATTAAGATACTTTATAGAAGTCATCGGTCCGAAGTTCATAGCTTGATTAGATTTAATAATTCAGCTACAACGAACTAAAAACAATTAAGAACTATTATCAATAAGTAATTTGATTTATGTTAATTTTTTTTCGCATAGTTAGTTGTTTTTTTTTTTTTTAATTTAAAAACTGTTACTATAGTTGGTTTTTTTAAATATAAAACTTTGTAATAATGTTTCGTAAAATGTACATAATAAGGTATATTTTAAATACTGATTTTTGAATAGAAAAGTAGATATTTTGATATTAAAAGATAATTTTCGTTAAGAAAAAAAAACAACAATAAAAATAAGTATTATACCATCCCTCGAGAGAAATCTGAGAGAGTATGCCCTGGATCTGGCGTCGTGTTATCTCCTAAAGACAATAAAGGGATGTTTTGTATTCGGAATTGCCCCACCCCGCGCCACCCCCGCAATAGGCTCCTCGCACCCCGCCTTCCACTCACCCCCCCACCCCTCGGCCCAGACGCTAACACCAACAGCGCCGCGTACGTGACACCAGGATCCCCCCCCCCTCCTCCTCTCTTCCCTGTTTTTATCTCTTCCCTTACATCTCCACTCGTGATGTGGGCGATAAAAAGGGTATTGGTGAACCATCTCTACGAGTTTCTGTTTTTTTTTTTCTTTATCAATATTGCTACATCTTTCGTTTTTGAACAAGTACGAACAATCCTTAGAATAGGCCGTTTCATGTCCCACTTGATGGCTTCCTAATGCATAAGCTATCCCGTCTTCCTTTGAGACAATTCGCCATGAATAACATCTTAAATAAAATATTACAAAGAAGTTTAAAATAAAGATATATTTGAGAAAATATGGTCTATATTACCATTAAGTACGTTCCATTTCAATTTATCTCTGCTGCAGCGCTGCTATCGGAGTTCCGCACATGCGCGGTAGACGCTTTGTATCAAGGAGAAGAAACGTTTGCCATTTTGAAAATACTGTTAGCCAAGTACGCTTTGTTTTGCTTGTTTACAATGTCAGTATCAATTGACATTGTAAATCCCGCCGATTGTGAAATCAGATCTGTGATTCGTTTCCTGAATGCTGAGAAAGTGGAAAGCTGTCAAAAGGTGTTGTTTTCTTCACGAGAACGCACGACCACTCAGTGCAAATGTGACGAAAAACCTTAAATAGGGATTTGGCTGGGATGTGATTGATCATCATCCGTACAGCCCTGACCTCGCTCCTAGCGAATTTCAATTGTTCTTGCATCTAAAGCTTTTCTTTGGCAGTTAACAATTCAACAATGACGAAGAGCAGAAAGAAAGTGTTTCCAACTGAATGAAGACACAGGTGGCAAACTACGATGAATATATAGATATACAAAAACTTGTGCCACGCTATGACAAATGCCTGCAAAATTTCGGAAGTTATGTAGAAAGTTAGTTTAAGAGTAGTAGAATTTCGTGGAATAAATAAATTTTCAGGATCTGTACACAATTTAATTTTACTACCAAACGGAACTTACATTCAGGATTTACCTCGTACTTCTTTTAACACAAACAATTTCGATTTATATGGAGCTGGATGAGTCACATATTTTAAAATCACTAAGGCAAAACAATGTTTTTGAAGCAACATTGGCTTACAATGAATGTCTGCAGAAATCGTTCCAATCATAATAAATTTTAAAATAAAATAATTAATAAAGTATAACATATTAATGAAAAGTACTGCATCTCATTATGTATAAAATATATTCAAATTCTTGACTTAACAGAAATTTGTGGGAATACACACTGTTATTCGACTTGTCAAGAAAGTAACTTATTGAGCAACAAACATTTAACATCCTTTTATGTAAAAGGATTTGACTTAATCGGGTAGTTGTTTATAATTCTTTACCAAAAAAAACTGTAAACTGAAGAAAAGTTCAAAACTTTTCAGAATGAAATTAAAAAGAAACTGACCTTTACAGCACCAAACAATTTTTCAAAATTAAAATTTTAAAATGAAATAAAGCCTTCATCTGTTAGAAATATGTTTTGTATGGGTTCTCTTATTTTTCATTTATATAGAAACCATATTTAGGCATTTTATGGCAAACCATTGCAAGAATATTAAATAGTGATTTTATTTGTTGTATTTAATCCCACGTTAATTTTATACAAGAAATACAAGGGAATAGAATTTAAAAAAAACTTACCATCTCAACCAGGACTCGAATCCGGATCTTCTGCTTTCCGGGCAGGTATGCTAACCATTAAACTACAGAGGCTAGCCAGATAATTTCTTCTCTTCCCCGCACATATTCCGAGTCTAAACCCCCAAAAAAAGCAGCTGAGGTGGTAAGATTTTTTCATTCTATTACCTTGCATTTCTTTTATTGCAAGAATTCGTTGTTTTTTAAAAATATTATGAAGAAAACAGGGGGTTTGGAAACCAAAATTTATAATCGTAATATCTTCGTCGTTAATATAGTTATGACAATTTTTTCAAACATATTGGCGGTAAATTTTAATTTCTGAAATTTATGTTCTATAGAATTTTATAAAACGCTTATTGAAAAAGAAATTTCGGATTTTAACAGGGTGGATGAGAGCCTTCCCATATATTTTACTTTCCTTATTTTGTTACTAATATAGTTTTCGTGTGCTAGAAATGAAAGTTTTGTATCTCAATGAAGAGTTATCTCCTTCTCTTTGCATTGCTGAAGAGAGAGCTTCAAGTAAACATCATCTTGGGAAAACTTGCTGGCGTTTACACAGGCAAGTGAATGTGCCAGGAACAGCTGTAGATAACCTGTCTTCACTTTGTCGACACAATCCTGGGAGATCTCTGCCGCTATCGTGTGTCAAGGTGTTTCAGGTGAATCGCCGAGGGCACCGATGGAGCTAGCTGCAGCTGAAACCCTCGAGAAACATGAAGGCGAATGGGATAAGTTTGGTCGCTGTTTGAAAAGAATGATGTCTTGCTTGCTTTCTCATGAGAATCTCCTAGAACATACAACCAACTCTGTAAGGAGCGTTTTCAATTATCGAAAGCGGTTCGGCTTGCAAAGGATTAACATTGATGCAAGGGATGCGTAGGAACTCCTAAACTAATGTGACATTCCCATGGCTGACGGACACAGATAAGAGTACTTGACAGAATGGATTCGAATGGACATTGAGCGTAAATGGTACAACGGAAGAGTGGGAGGAGCGCTCGATAATCGTAATTTTTTGTTTTTTATTAAGAGTTATATGATAAAATTTTACAAAACATATTCCTTCATATTATACCCGCTATGCTCAATAATTACTTTCATATGATCAATAATGGTGTTACGAAAATGTATGTTACGATGATATTTTAGTTAACTTCTTCCTATAATCATCCACTTCCGATCTACAACAGTTATATTACGATTTGTAAGAGAAAGCTCTCATTGCGAATAGATACCTATATTATAAAAATAAGCCCACGAAACCTACCTTAAGAAGTTACATTGATAATTATTTTCTTTAATATGCGTTAAATAAAATATATTACATTAATTTGGAGGTAACTAGTTGACTTTCACTTCAGCTTTATTAGGAGGGGTTAGTCAGGGATTAGAACTTGAAATTCAATATGAGGATCAAAAGGGTCCATTGAGCAGGCTTTTAATACAGGAAATTAATGCTGCGTTAAAGCTTATGAGGGGGCTCCAGGGTAGTTCATGGGATCTGTTCGGGTCTCACAATCCTACAGCTGCGGGTTCGATTCCCCAGGGCAATCTTTTATTTATTAGCAAAAGCTATTAATTGTCTCGAGCCATAGATGTTTAGTTTGAGATGACAACATTTAGATAGCCCTCCTCCATGATCCTAAGGAGATGTCTCCAACTTTATCCTTCATTAGGATCTTCTAAGTGGTCATCTCCCATTAAGTTGAAGGGGAGGACTACACTGTAAGGATTAGACGCAAGACTCAAAGGATCTGGCTTACGAATTAGGGTAGAATGGGAGTCCCTGTGGGATAGATTGAAGGCGGAAACGAGGCCTTGATATATGGGATATTAAGATGGCAAAGAAGGGTAAAATTGGAGATTTAATAAGGAGCATTTGCTTTTTTCTTAGGATCATTGATTGGAAGGACTTTGGGCATCCTAAGGTTTGGCACCGTATTATCATATCGGTCGCATGGTCTCTCATGTTTTCTATTGTGAGCTGCGAATCTCTACTCCCTCCATACGGGATCAGAAAAGTATAAATATCCATACGGTTGGAAACTTATGACTCAAGAATAAGGAATATAGTGCTTATGAGTATGTATATGTGAGTGAGTCTATAAATCCACAAGGACAAGGAATGTATTGTTTTTCCTTAAGACAAGATTAAATTGAAATCTACATCAATGCCATACACCCACTGAGCAGTATTCTTAACGCTTGGGTTGAAAGCCAAGCTGAAGGTTAGGAAGGATACTTAAGAGAATTACGTCGTTCGTTTTAAAAGAACTTTTTTGATAACCTTGGTATCAGCAAAAGAAGAAGGTTGATTAGTCGAAAGATGACGCACTGTAGGTAGGGTTATCGGGTTTGAGGAACAATTGTTTAAGGAAAATTGCCAGAGGAGAGAAAAAAATTACACTAATAATCCTAATATTCTAATGAACATTACCAGTCGATGCACAATTTAAAAAAAAATTGTGGACGGAATTGACTCAACAGCTTCCTGCAGAACTTCATTAATATCCATTAATGGTCGCCCAGAGCCCTTATTCCTTTCCATCGCCGTATCTCCACTGCTATTTTTTTTCAATACAATGCCGCACAGTGTACTAGTCAAGGATACATTCCCTCTCAATTTACGAGTTGCTTCAGCCGGTTGTGAACTTCTTTTTTTTTCAGTAATGCCTTAAAAATTACGAGAATTCCACAGACACTGTCATGTTTCTTCTTTGAAACGAACAACTAAACTGAGGCTATTTTTTTTTATGAGTCAAAAGGGATAACTGAGCACCTAACAAGCTCAGAGAATCCTCTGAAAGGATAATAATTATTGTTAAGTATTACAGTGGATTAAAATATTTAGTCCTTTGAAATATTGCTTTTGTTAAAAAGGTCATATTTCTTTTATTCTTATTATTATACCTAAATATATTCTTAGATGTCTTCGTTAATATTGGTTATTTTAAAAATTTAAAAAACATAATACATTTTTAAGAACAAAGTATCTTGAGGTACATGTTTAGAAATGTAATTTTGATTGTAGGTAGACTCTATTACTTGTAAAATATAGAAACCAAAGTCATTATTTAGGTTTTATAGTGTAGACTGTTATATAAAATCAGCTGTGGCTGAGAGGGGATAAAGGGGATCGGGGTGAGATATAGAGGAAGACCACAATTTATAATCCTAATACCTTTATTAGAATTAGTGGGCAAAATTTAATTTTTTTTTAGAATTAATGTTTAAAAAAATGTTTAATTATGGAATAAAATAGAATATAGGAGTATTACTTATATTCATTTATATATTTATGATTATTGAAGGATTTTTCATTGTCAGTCCTTCCAAGCAGTCTTGAGTCTGCCTGCACGTGAACTTCTACGGCCATTGCCTCTCCTACGTTATAAGATCAAATTAATTATTTGACATATCAATGTCCATTTTAAATGAAAAGTTTGAAATTTGTTTAGTTTTGAAAATATATTACTCATTCCTTTAAAAAAATTTCTTTTTGATATTATGTTTTTTTAGTTTTTCTAATGGTGGCTATTGTTTTATATTTCCTTTAATAATTATTATTATGAAGCGCCAGGCTAGCTCAGGGGATCCGTACGGGTCTCGCAATCCTGACGCCGCGGGTTCAAATCCCGCCCAGGTCAATCTTTTATTTATAATATAGAAGCTTGTCCTGAGCCATGGGTGTTTAAAATAGGGTGGCAACCTGTAGATAGCCCCTTCCTCCATGACCCTAAGTAGTTGAATGGAAGGCTAACACGCAAAAAAAAAAAAAATTATTATATTTTCATATTTATTTTAATCACTTTGTAAATTTGATAATATATAAGTGTTAAAATTTTATTTGAAACCTGAAAGATTTATGTCTTTATTGATACTAAATATTCTATATTCGTCCATAAAACATATTTCCTATAGGGAAGTGGGTTATTCACTTCCTATTATAAGATAATTCTTCGGATGTAGAACATGAACACACACATACACTGATGTAATTAAATTTGTGTAAGTTTGGTGCATAAACACTATTTTACATAAATTTTCTAATTAATTTTATCAATGCCATATTTTGCAATTTTGCAGCAGTAATTATAAACGCGATCATATTACAAAGGTATAAATATTCCTGAAGCAAGTGAGCTTAATGATGTCCCATCGTGCTCTGTGTACCTTTTTGTTTAATAAAAACCAAATTGAATAAAGGGCATTTAGTGGGCCCTCTCAAGCGGTAAGAGCAAAGGTCTTTTTCCAGGGAGAAAGGGCGCTCCTGGCAAAGGGGCGGTTAACAAGCGTGTGTCCCCTTTGCCATCCCCTACATAAACAAGTGAGTAATCAATTGCAGAAAAACCCGGGGGGGTGAGGGAAAGGGAAATGTGGGGGTTGGTGGGAGGCCCACTTTCCGACTGCCTCAAATCTTGGCATAAAGGATCTCTCATCCTCTGAAAGGGAGCGGTTGATCCCTTTGACCGGAGAGCACACGTCGCTCTCTGCTAATTGAGAAGACGCACACACGCCTGCAGCATCCTCTTCTTTTCCAGGCGGGAGCCGAGCGGGGGAGTTTGGGCGGGAAAAGCCGGTTTTCTTCTCGCTTCTTGGCCTGTAAGGAACGCCTCAAATCCCGCCGGCGCTAATCTTATAGAATTCCCTTTGAGGCAGGATTCCCCTTCAAGTTCTACGTGTGACCTACTCACTATGAAAAGTCCTTACTGAGAGAGCGTGTTCCAGGGAGCGTATTAAATACAAATTGAGAAGATCCCTTCGCTCTGATAGGCAAAGCCAACAGTTATCTCAACCTTAGATACCTACAAGCAAACAAAAACATTTATTCCTTAATCTTTTTATTTTTCCATGACTTTAATTTTAATCATTTTTCCCCATCATATTTTTTTTTTATTTATCAAGCCTCCCATTCGACCTCATAGGAGGAAGAGGCTGTGTATAGGTAAGCAACCCTATTTTAAACGTACATTACTTTTGACAAAGTCGATAAAGGCAAGTTTAGAGCGGGATTTGAACCCGCAGTGCCAGAATTGAGAGAATAAAACAGGACATCCTCTGCTACACTGCCACGTCTCCTTAATCTTGTTCTTTGTTTTTTCTTAATACATTTAATTTCCTTTTATCTAATTATATCATTAAAGTTAAAAAATCATTATTTATACATAAATTTTAATTTATGTTGGTTTGTATGATTTCATCTATGTGGATATCAAGTAATGTGTATTTCAATCCAAAGAAGAAAAACTTTTTTTATTTTACTGAACCTTTTACACTAGCGCTCATTAAAAAACTGGAACGATTCTTATCCCTGTATAAAAACATATGTTTATTTTCTGTAGATTTCAATACACAACATTTCCTTTCACTAAGTTGTCATTTTCTCTCCCATCTACCTTTTTTTAATGTCTCAGATGAATAATGTTGAGTCTAAAAATCACTTTGACACCTAAACATGTTATAACACCTAGCCAGTAGACAAGAGGTCAAAGGTCACAAAATAACCCTTAAACACTCACATGATAGCAAGGGAGGGGGAAAGAAAAGGGAGATTGGTTGATTAAAGGAGTGATGGGAGATAATAGCCATATCACAGATTGTGAAGGGTAGTTAATAGGAAATAAGCTTAAAATTCATTCCTGCATACCCACTTATGGGGTAGGTCGGGAAATTCATTCTTTCTGAAGAGGCTATAGTTTTGTGTAAATTTGTTGAATAACCTACTTATTTGAAGTTTTATCGGAATATCTAACCAATATATAACATTTTGAATGCTCCCCAAATAAAGGATTGGTGAATATCCGTTGAAATTTTTCAAAATTCGCGTCTTTGTACTAATGTAAATAGCATGCTATTTCTTAAGAATATCATATAAGGAAACTCTGCTAAAAATAAGGCTTCAAAAAATAATGCATGATATAGAAATTAATCAACAGAACCTATTTAATAGAACTTTTAACCATACAGCTTCGTCATATTAAATTTAGCTTTGTAATCAACAAAAATTATTTTAAGGAAAAAAATATCAAAACGCAAATTTAAAAAAAAAATGTAAAATTAATTGCGAGAACCGTAACAACAAACAAGGGAAACTTTAATTAACTTTGCGGTGCTCTGCAGACTAAATACACGGGAAAAATAAGTTGAATGGAGGTGTCATTATTAACAGACATATCATTCAAATTTAAAATCTCTATTATTTCAATAAAAGTATTATTTGAAATATTTAAAACAAAAGATTATTAGAATAATTTTAAATAAAAAAAATGGAATTAC
>KZ807403.1:370940-383255 GCA_000696205.2 Oncopeltus fasciatus
CTCTCTCTCTCTCTCTCTCTCTCTCTCTCTCTCTCTCTCTCTCTCTCTCTCTCTCGCTCTCTCTCTCTCTCTTTCCTCCCTCTCTCTCCCTCTCTCGCTCTCACTCACTGTCTCAGCTGACCTCCCTCTCCCCCTCCTATTAATCCCCAGCTGATTGGCGATCTCCAAGGACAGGATGGCGCTACGTCCTTCAAGCTGATGGCCCTTCTCGCCAGTAATCAACTCCAAATTACTTGAAGAACTCCAATTCAATCAATACTTTTAATTATGGAACCTTAGTTAGTAACATTATTTTGGATATTAATTTATTCAACAGATACTGAAGGCCATCTCACTCTGAGCTTCCCACTTTAAACCAACACAATTCTATAACGAATGTCTGAGAACGGCCATGTTAACTTTACTATTGTAAAAAGTTCGCCCTATTTAGCATTAAAAATTACGAAGAAAAAGCTAATTAATAAACAAATCTCGAAGAACAATAGATATCTTATTGAAATTTCAATAAAAAGATAATTAAATAAAATCAGTAAAATGATCTATCATTAAAGAGACAGAAAGCAATCATTTTAAATTTAAATTAGTGGAGAAGTATAAAATACCTCATTAACCCCACATCAGAACCCTATACTCTTTTCCCCCTCGCAATCAATAAAAATAATAAAACTAATCTGAAAGTATGGAGTAGAGATTTATGGAACAGCCAAAACATCAAATCTAAGAGATATGCAGACCAAACTATACAAAATGTAATATTTACAATATCTCTGACCTCCAAATTTATTTCTAGAGCAATACATAAATACACAAAACTTATCTAGGCATAAGAACACCTTCATACACAACTTGACCACCCCTCCCCTCACCACCCTGACAACTGGCCCAAAAGACAGAGGAGACGCCTGTCGAGTGACCTATTAGAGGACTTATGTCTGAGGGGGCACTGCACCTTTCACTTGTTTTGTAAACAACTGCTGATGCTATCTAAAGGCATCAATTTAGGATAAATTTATAAAAAAATAAAAAAAAATTTAAATTAGCTCCATTTAATTTTACATGTAGAAAAAAAAAAAATATATATATATATATAACTCATACGTATAGATGGACAAATAAAAAACTTATTTCAAAATAGCAATCCAACTAATTATGTATTTTAATCATGGTTTGTTGTTATTACCAATTAGTGTGACGGTTCATGTAGGATCACTCATGACCTAAGCGAGCTCTACTATTGACGTCAATGATCGCAGTCCAAGCGATATATAATTCTCCTCCAGGGTTCTCACTGGCCTCGTGCAGTTGCCGAATACAAATTTCTACCCTCTAATACCCTTGAGGAACTATAGGAAGGTCGGCCATTCACTAATAGAAATACAAATTGACATACTTATTTATTAGACTACTGCATTAATTATTTTCATTTTATTTTATTTATTTTATTTCAAGAAGAAAAACTGTTCGTTTATGCTCTTTTGGGATACTTGGTTGCTCCAGTAGGGAGTAGTAATACCCAGGATGGCTCTTTGTAAGGATTGAATATGGTAAATTTTTAGTTAACATTGTGAAAATATTTGGTCCCAGTACCATATTTGTTATTAAAAATTAATTATTTTATAAATTTTTGTCGAATGTAAATTTTTCTAGAATAGGGGCTACCTTTATTCTTAATTGAATAATTATTTCTAAGAGAATTGGTTTCCAAAAGTAGAATGTGGAAAATGAAATTCTCTTGTATGTCTTCATTTGAGCTTCTGTTCTGTGCGAAATGACAGAAAAGAACAACTTAGCGTCTTTCATTATCATTAGCTTTATAACATTGTCAAAGTTTTTACTGTTTTACACTGTGCTAATTTTATAGAGTGGGAATTGTACCATGGTGCTTATTTTACCTACAGGAATACTTAGTCCTCGGGAATAAAGTATAATATCCATCAATATTGAGAAGAAAATTTCATTAGGCCATAGAATCGCTGACGTTCCATCATAACGTTAATTTTTACTTCCTGGGGGATATTAGCACATTTAGTTGTCCTTATTTGAATACACAAACACATACACACACGTGTATTCATATATGTATATATTCATTTGAACTTCATATTCAATATTCATTATATTATATCCCTAATCTTCTTTAAATCTTCTCTACTTGAATTTAGTCAAATTAGAGCTTATTCATACTCTTATTAACATTTGAAAATATGTGCAATCCCAAATATTTTCTTATNTTTCCATAAAGGAATTTAGCAATTTTTTTTTTTTTTACTAGACTAGCCATATTGAGAGCTAGCTAAAAATCGAGGAGAAAAACTAATTTGGGCAAAAAAAAATTCTGTAATTCAAGATTTTCGTCAACTAAGGTTATTTTATATGATTAAATAATAGTGGCCATAAATAAATTAAGAGTCAAACCTTCTTAAACGTCTCACTTATTATGTGTCTTACGTAAACATGTAATAATGCTGAAATATAACATTTAACGTTTATTACTACATTTAAAATCTATGCATAAGACTAATAATAACAAAGATATAGTCACATAAGGGGTTCTCTCAAGGATGTTACCACCTGGATGTTGCAAGATGCAATGCATTCCTAAATAGATCCTCACTGCTGTGACTGTATCATTTTGGCATGCTACTCACCCTTCATCCAGTATTTGTCTCACGAGACAAAGAGAGAGAGATTATATTAGATTAGTTCTTTATTGTCGTAGGATGCATATCCTTTCTTTCTGACAATTTCAGGCTACTTATAATTTACACTTTTTATTCCTAATCCATTTCCATACAAAAAAAAAACATACAAAAACATTCAAAGTAATAAAATTAAATACAGAATATACATAAAAAAACAATAATAATATAAATAAATGAATATTTTATGTGTATATCATTATATGACTACATACTTATATTTTAAATAATTATAAAAATTATATTCCCAGCCCAACAAATCCCCCAATGATCACTACAAAATAAATAACACTATTATGTGCTTGCCTAGTCGGTTGCCAGAAAATGTTTCATGTCTTTCGGAAGAACGTCGACCCTCTCACCTCATGTGGCAATGCATTTAGCTCCCTCGTTGCTGCGACGAGGAATACACTCCTGAATATGACCGTTCTACAGGTAGGTATCTGGAAGAGAGAGAGAGTGAGAGAGAGAGAAAGAGAGAGAGAGAGAGAGGGAGACAGAGTGAAGGTGATAAATCACCGTAAAATTAGTCATATACACACTTCATGTCTCCCATTGCTAATATTGAATATTGCACTACAAGCCTCAGCCGCCTAGTTAGGGACTGCCAGGGATAGGGGAGGATATGCGCTGTGATTGGGCAATAAGCTGTAGCCAATGAACACTGATTGTTGACCAAACATGTGTACATGTCGGCCGACTGGTATATCGATCTCAAGGGAACGGGAAACCTTCACCCCATCGATGTTGCATCGCAAACAAATATCGAAGCTAATAACGTATGCATAGTTTACGGTATTTCCACCAAGTTTACACATAAAGCGAATGCGTAGAGATATATAATAATAAATTATCTTCTTATGCTTATACTAATAAAACATATTTTTTATCGGTTTTCATTCTTATAAATGTTTATTATTTTATATATAATTATATTTATAATATAAGTTACATTTATTTTTGTGACAAATGTAGAATAGATGTCCATTTTAGAGAAACATATCATTGCAGCAAATAAACTCTAATATCTTCCAAAGAATATTTATTTATCGCAGAAAGATTTTCGGATTCTCTCCTTCTTCAGTTCCAAGGTGAATATCTCGGCAGGATGGTTCATACATACTGCTCATCTATATGGTATGTAGCTAAGTTTATAAATAAACGTATAATAAATAAATAAATAAACGTACATACAGCTTGGTCCAAAAATAAATGTTTAAAATATTACATTTGAATTAGTAGTATACTATAGTATCGCACATCACTAATACCACGTATGCAAGTTTAAAATGTCGTTTTAATTCCAATAGAATGCGCTCTTAGCCTATTGAAGGATTTGCTTATCTCTAAACGCTATTTTGTTTGTTAGTCATTTGTTTACAAAAGTCAGTTGTTTTGAAGTCGTTTACGTGGACGTATCATACCTTTCTTTGGTGTTAAAAATGTCTAATTTTAAGCCAAATAAAGAGCATTTGCGGCATGTCATGATTTTCTTATTTAATCAAAAGAAAAAGGCATCTGAATGTCATCGAATTTTTGTTGAGACTTATGGCGATCTTGCTCCAACCGTCAAGACATGTGAACGTTGGTTTCAACGTTTCAAACGTGGTGATTTTGATGTTACTGATCAAAAAAGGGAAAATCGACCGAGCCCTGCGAAACAGTCAATACCGAGCGCTACCGACAACAAATGATCAATTTGAGTCACGCATTGATCGAAAAACGCCCAGAATGGGCTCACAGGCACGCCAAAGTCATTCTTCAGCATGATAACGCTCCTGCACATTCAGCCAGATTGACTAAGGAAACGATTTCTTCGCTTGGTTGGGAACTCCTACCCCACCCGCCGTATTCACCTGACCTGGCGCCTTCTGATTATCACCTCTTCTCATCGATGGGACACTCATTGGCGGAGCAACACTTCAACAATTTGGAAAACGTACGAAAATTGCTCGATGAATGGATTTCAAATAAAGATGAAGCATTCTTTTGGAATGGTATCCATATATTGCCCGAGAGATGGACAAAATGTGTAGAAAGCGAGGGCCAGTACTTTGAATGAAATATATTATACTTTTTTTTAAATAACTGTGTATATATTTTAAGAAATAAACGACATTTTAAACTTGCATACCTGGTACAGCTGTAATAGGACATTTTTGCTCTTCTTAGGTAGGGGATTTTGTTAGTAAGAACATGTGATCTCAACTTGTATAAATAATAAAAATTCATATGGTGGTATATAACTCTATCTTTTACCAGGGTAGTTATCGCTTATAAAATTGGGAATTTACTAAAATCTTTATTGAGCGGAATTGAGAGAATGGGAGTGAGGATTTAAAAAATTAACAAGTGCAAGTCAAACCGCTTTTTTTTTTTTCTGCTGCGGGCATAATGCATAGTTTAAAGCAATGAGACTGAATATGGTTTGTTTATTCAAAAGGGGTAGAGAAACGGGCTTTTTACTCTAGAGAATGATTCATTCGTTTGAATTAAACTAGCCTTTATTATGCATTTCAGTTTCATTACTTACTCTAGATAAAGAGATTTAGGAATCGGGAGATAAAGGGAAAAATATTCGACATAATATTAATTTATGTCGTAGGATACAGAAAAGTTACCAGAGAGATTTTAAGACGAAATCGATGAAAAATTAACATTATATTTGAAAAAAAAACAACTTGTAAATGCATTTTATGACTTCATTTGGAGAAATTTTTTTCTCTTTACACTACCCAGTCATAAATGAATATAGATAACCTCTCAACCAACATTATTATTAAAATATTTTATGTTGTTCTCTTATTCCCTCCCTCCCATCCACTCCCCCTCTCTCACTCTCTCTCACATCCACTTACCCTCTCTCACACTCTCTCTCTCACCCACTTACCCTCTCTCTCCCTATCTCTCTCTTTCTCTCACACTCCCTCCCTACACCCACTCTCACTCTCTCTCTCTCTCACTCCCTCCCACCCACTCACCCCCCCTCACACTCTCTCTCTCACTCTCTCGCTCTCTCACTTTCTATCTCTCACTCTTTCGTTCTCTCTCTCTATCTCTCTCCCTCTCTCTCACACTAACTCCCTCCCATCCACTTACCCACTCTCTCTCTATCTCTATCTCTCTCTCTCTCTCTCTCTCTCTCTCTCTCTCTCTCTCTTCCTCTCTCGAGTTCATTGGGGATTATTTTAGGAAGGGAAGGACAGGCAGAAAAGAAGAAGAGAGAGAAAGATATGTCTTCTATAAGGCGACAACCAATCACCGAGTAAGGCCTTCTCCAGTAGCCTCCGCTAGTTAGAGATTATCCAGAATATGTTTTTGACAAGCCTACTTGATTCTGCAGTCACATGGTCTTGGTACAGTTACTGTGGTCTTGTACCATAGAGGACACATTCACGGCTTTAGAAGGGATCTTGTCCCAGCCCTTTCTTGCCATGCTAGCCAAAGGTAACGGTAACTTTTATGTGCTTCACGATGCCTATATTGCTGTATTGCCTTGGCAAACTTAGACCAAGTGTCTGAGGCTAGGGTTTCTTATTCCTAACTTTGAGGGACAAGAAGGATTTACTGCCGTTACGTTATAGTTGGGTAATAGAGAACAATTTGCCTTTACAATCATATCTGACAAGAATGTGCAACAAGCGTAATGCCCGGCTAAAAGCCAGTCGGCTGCCCGGATCTAGCCAGTGGCTCACTTCAAGCGAATCCTACCGCGAGAATTCCAATCAAGTCAGTCCCCCTGCCGAAGAAACCTCGTTCGATGACAGAGATGCCCTCTGTAGTTCGCCCCGCAGACAGCCCCGCTGCTAAGCGATACAGCAATAACAGACTCCCGGAGTAAGTTTGGCAATATAGGGGCCTCCTCCAGGGGAGAGCATCTGGGCCCATTATCTCCCAATTAACGGCCGCCTCCGCACGAAGTTATAATGTCCAATATCATTAGTTGCCGGCGCTGCTCCCAGGCGGCGCTGCGGGGAGAGCTACTGCGCCCAGGTGTGCTCGTCTTGGGAGAACAATCGCGACATCTGCCCGCCCTAATGTTCGTGCTGACGCCACCCAAACGTATGGACTTCTTAACAAGTGGCAGAACTCTTCCTTTGCAACTTGGAGCAGAACACTTTGTCAAGTGACTCTTAGTAGACTATAATTTGTTACTTCACATAAATGGGTCGACTTCTTCTCGATTTTTATAATATTAAAATATCTTTTATACAATAAATGCAAGTGAATAGAATAAAAAATCTATCTGTCTCAGCCAGTGATCGAACCTTGATCTCATGCTATCCGAGCCGGCGTGCTAGCCATTTGCACCACCGAGATTTTATTTAAGAGCCCTGTCTGAGACAGATAGATTTTTTCTTACTAGATGATTTTAGTTGGCGTTCAGTCAAAGTAGATCCAAAAAAATACATATTTAAAAAAAAAAAGTATTTTCTTAACGTTTCGGCTAACATTGTAAGCCATCATCAGGGCCAACATGAAGACGAGAGAGGAAGTCCTGTCCCTAAGTTCACATTTTTATTCCCTTTCATTTATTGTTTAAAATTTACATGCGAATAAATATAACAACAAAAAGAATATTTATCTTTCATATAGTTACAATAGTCAATTCCAATAATGAAATGATGTAGTAGGGTAAAAATAAATAATCCATTACAAATATTTTATTTGTCAAAAGGTTTTGTGTGTATTTTATTTTTTTTTTTTTTTAATTTAACTATAATGTCAGGACACTAAGTTAAGAGAAACACACAATATTCTTGCTAAGTTCCAAAGATGCATGATAACAGACACATTTTTAAAGAATTTAGGAATTGCACATTCAGAATTAATCTTTTTTTTTTGTGACTGTCATCTTGGAATTTTGAGGGAGCTAAACAGTAATACCTATTAAACTAGAGTTGAAAGCATATTTAATAATCTGTTAGGTTGCAAAATTTGGTTTTATTAATTTCTTTCATAGCTTTGGTCAATTAATTAGATTAAAATATGTATTATATTTATAATATTATAGAAATAAAATGAATGTTAAAATGGATTATTGATGTTGGTTTTTTTGCAGCACTATTCTGTTTTATGTGCTTCCCGCTGGTAGTAAAAACAAAAATACCATACTCTCTTCCAACATCACTAAATAATATAGCACTGATAAGTTTTCCAAAAGTTTAAACTAAACCCGACGATTATACAAGAACATTTGATTACTAAAAGCTAGCTATATCATAGAGCTCTAGTGCCCTCAATGAGGTACCCCCTTAACGTAATGAAGCTATTCAAATTGTTATTGGGAGACGAATTTGAATTGTGTTCACTTCAACACTAATCCTACTTAGTAGAAGATAAAAATATGGTATATATGTATATATACATTTATTTATTTATTTATTTATACATATCACAGGGTATGTATATATACATTTATTTATTTATATTTATTTTCATTGTAATATTTAAATCATCTTACTTAGTCTTTGCGTCTTTGCGAATGCTGGAAAAGCTGTTATTAGCTCTTGATGACTTCATCGTACTTGTTTGTTTACAAGTAAGCATTGGTCGTAGGAAATAAAAACATCCTTACCAAGAATGGTTATGTGATGAACTAACGCTTTCAGATCACAAATTTATAAGGCCTCTGTTTGTTTTTTCCCTATGAACTCTAGGATTACAAGAAATCACAAGAAGACTCATTTAAATCATATTTACTTGACGGCGATCAAATCACTCTCAATCAATCTTCTTCACTACATACTCTTAACGAAACTGATTTGTGAATTACGCAGTTATCACTGTTTTTAAGTGAAGGGACGCTCGAGACGAACCTTCCTTAACAGGGAGGGAGTGGGGTGTAAAAGGTGAGTTCATAACTCTGCGATTCGGCAAGAAAGTTCGGAAGCAGCCTTACACAAGAGTCTCCTTACAAAAGCAATCCAAACTACTCAAGATATTCTTGCAGGTCACCGAATAAATGTTTAATGACCTAAGTTCCAGACCTCTTCATGGCGGTCTTAACCCGGCAACATGTAACTATCCGTAGCCACCTCGTCTTGCTGAATCCTTTAGGATTTGTTTCAAAAATACAAAGAGTCTGAAAAATTTAAAGGTATCTAGTTTTCCTTTTAGCNTATAAAATTAGTAAAAAAAATTGTATTAATACAAACTTTTCCTTTACCAATGTTTTTCACATCTATGGTGTCATGTTTTGCAACAGTCATACAATTGATACATTCTTGCATGTTAAGCTCTTTTTCCTATAGGAACTTACTATGAGCACAACACTACGTGTTCCGTGTCTGTCATCAGTTCTCGTAATGGTGATGTAGAGATATTTTATTGTGTTGTTATCCTCCTTCTCAGCGGTGCACGTAATGCTTGATTGTAAGTCGTTGAGGTCTGTCAGTAAGCAATCCCGTTTCAGTTTCTATGGTAAAGGATTGCGTTGATGCGTTGATCCTTTCCATAAGAGTCTTGGTGAACTAATGCTAAAAGCTAAATAATAAAAACAAAATTAAGGTCTTACGATTAAGATAGCCTTCCGAAAGGAATTAGGCTAATTATGTTGGGAGAGAGGTATTATTATTAAAGGATTTTGACTGGTGAGAAGTGAGCTCACAAAGAAAAGATAGGCTTAACTACGGAAAGAGATGAAGTAGATCATGGTTCTGGTTTCGACAGATGGTGGTTCATGATCTGAAGAGAGCTTGTGCAAGAAAGTAGCTTAGAAGAGGTTGGGTTGTTCATGACCTGAGGAGAGCTAGTTCAATATGGTAGCTTAGAAGAGGTGGGTGGTTCATAATCTGAGAAGAGCTTGTGCAAGATGGTAGCTTAGAAGATATGGTGTTGTCCATGATCTGAGGAGAGCATGTTCAATGTGGTAGCTTAGGAGAGGCGGGTGGTTCATGATCAGAGAAGAGCTTGTGCAAGATGGTAGCTTAGAAGATATGGATTTGTTCATGATCTGAGGAGAGCTTGTTTAATAGGTTCAAATGGAGAGTTTTGATAGTAGAGATTATAAGTAGATGTTTGTGTTGGGGTTCGGTCAAAGTAGATCCGAAATAAACTATTTAAAAAATTTGTTGTTTTTTTAAAATAATCAGTCGACATTTTGGCGTATATTGTAACCCATCTTCAGGGCTATCATGCCGGTGAGAGGGGACGTCATGTTACCTGGGTCCCATGTTCATAACTGACATAAGTAGCTTAGGGGTGACACGACGTCCCCTATCGCCTAAAATAAAAGTAGCCCAAATGAGAGCTCTAATTACGAACAGGCGAATCGTCACTATAAAATTATTTTAATCAACACATAACCCAGTGACAAGTATCTAATTCTTGAATTGTGAACCTTACACTGAAAAAGTTAAAAGTATTTACACAAAAGTACTGATCTTTGTAAATAGTAAAATAGTTCAAAGGTTTGCCTTCTCTAACCTTACACATATTCCAGTTCTTACCGAAATATTGCATTAAACTCTCACAGGAAGCATCTTTAAACATCCCCCCCCCCCACTTAAATATTTCAATTCCATCAACTAGAAGTAATAACATAGCAATCTGTATCCGTAAAATATTTTTAACATCTGTAATCTTGAATATTCTCATTCAATAAGAGAAAAGGGATATTGCATCGATCCTAATGAGTAAAACATTACAAAGGTTCCCACTTTCCAATATTTCAAACCCATCAGCTAGAAGAGATAGTTCATTGAAAATTGTCAGTCAAACTCTTCAAAGACCTCCCACCTTCAATGTTCTCTCTTATCAGCTAGAAGAGGCATTGATTTGCACCATATGAACAAAAATTTACAAGGGTCCATTCGCTCCAATGTTTAAATTCTATAAGCTAAAAGGAGTTAGGAATTGAACCGCATCAGCTAAACTCTTCTACGAGTTCGCCCGAATAGGAACGAGAATAGGAATTTTACTGTTCCTTGAAGGATAGGAACGAGAATAGGAATTTTACTGTTCCTTAAAGGATAGGAGCGAGAATAGGAATTTTACTGTTCCTTGAAGGATACGAACGAGAATAGGAATTTTACTGTTCCTTGAATTTAAAACTTCAAAGAT
This sequence comes from Oncopeltus fasciatus, assembly GCA_000696205.2. Classification (NCBI taxonomy): domain Eukaryota; kingdom Metazoa; phylum Arthropoda; class Insecta; order Hemiptera; family Lygaeidae; genus Oncopeltus; species Oncopeltus fasciatus. The sequence goes on from KZ807403.1 coordinate 381,704, forward strand.
GGAGAACATTACTATATTTAAGTTTTATAAGTAGTACTACAATGATCCTTATCAATAAGTATTTTCAAAGATTCCTTTTTTAGTATTAGAATATTATCAGCGTGTAAGAATATTTGATTGATCCTAAAATTGCTTAAGATTCGTCGCACTTGTGCTATGTCCTGATTCCCTCGTTAAAAATAGCATAATGCAATAGCATGTGACAGTTAGGTATTCATAACTCATCCCTTTTTGTATATCCCGATTTCAATTTCAAGGGATCATTGCATAGCTCCTTCTCAGTTTTTTCTTCAGCCGAGGCATGAGCGTACAATGGGTATTGTGCTTGTGATATGTGTGGGGCTCAGAGCAGAGCGTTCTGCTGGAGACAGTCTGCTCTAAGCCTCTTGTCCCAGCAGAACTAAGACGGGACTCGAACCGACCGAATGCCTTTGTCCGCACACTGCACGTCTCCACCAATCCCGGGACTACCTGGGTAATTTCACCCCAGCTCCTATATCACCTGCTTCTGAGGGTTGATAAGCCCGCTACGACATGCTTTCAGCCAAGTATAATAGATATTCAATGTGTTTGGTCTCTAAATTTAGCTACTTGCTGTTCTCAGAATGTCAACTTGTTGGACTGTTAAATTAGGAGAATAAACCATTCTACATATACACATGCTCACAGGAACTATTGAATACGCCCTTCCAATGTCATTCAAATCTTCCAACTAATTTTCAAGAATGGTTTTATACACTAATAAAATATTAAAAACGGTTTACTGACCTTTTTACAGATCAAACTTGCATTGTGAAAAATTCCACCATTATTACCAGTTCTTAAATATTTATTATGAACTATTAGTTATTTTAAACCTAATTAAAATTATAACAATTTTATATATGCATTTTTTTAAACGAAAAAGATATATAAATATATATTAGCTATAAATTTAAATTCTTCCATACATTCTGTTTCACTGCTTTATCAAGACTAGTCGACATAAAAACCAAATATCAAGGATGTGTTTTATATTTAGCATTATCAGCTGCTAAATAAGGAAAAAAAAAAAGGAAGGGGGCTTTTGATTGGTTCAGTTGTAATGAACCGTAGTTATCTACTAAGATATGAAACAAAATAACATATAATCAATAATTTATTTTTAAACATGAAGTGGTCTCCAATCTGGCTTGCATTAAATATATTGAAGACCAGAACAAATGTCTAACAGAACGATTATTGATTACTGATAAAATGTGAATAACAGAAATAAGATGATTTATAAGATTATGATAACTCCGAACATGATAGAAATATGCAAAAGTTTTCTCAGAACGTTATTACCTACTCCATTCCTATAAAAATTAAATAGAATTAAAGCAATAAATAAGCTCAAATACTAAATTTATATGTAATCAAATACATTTATTTAGAATTCTTCAAGAATTCCATTGGTTGGGAGAACTTGGAGAGAATTGGTGTTTCTATACATTTCTAGTTGAAGAATTTCGGAAAATTTCAACAAGTTTTCAACTGATTCATAATTAGAGAAGCCATATATATATATATA
>KZ807403.1:440079-473505 GCA_000696205.2 Oncopeltus fasciatus
TTCATGATAGCCCATAATAAACATTTAGTAAATATATATAAGTAGTTATCCTTAGAAACCTTAACTTGAGAATCATTTTAAGAAATGAACAGTACTACAGTACTACAAATTTTCGAAAATTCGCAACATAAAAATTCGAAAATTTTGTTCATAAAACCTCAGATTCTATTACTTTTCGACAATTCCAATTTTTTCCATGCATCCAAAAAAAATGTTTTTATCAACCTATTTTCTCATATTTGGTAAACCAATTAGTAGTAAAAAATACACTATAATAGTTTTTAAAAAAGATTTAAAAGATCTGACTGGAAATTATTTTAGGTAATAAAATAAAACAAAAAAGTTGTCTTTACAATGTGAAGACAAAACAGTTTACACAAAATATAAATATGAAGATGAAAGTATAGAAGATCTCTCCACCATAAATTAATGTTTACACGGTTAAAGCTTTTTGATTTTTGCGTCTCACTGTCAAATTTTCTTACTCTTTGGCAAAAAAAAATCTCTTCTACAGAATTATCTTAAATATTTCTGATGTAACAGCGAAAGTACAAAAAGTGCGGTGATTGCTGAACATATATGACCCTCCTTTTCAAAATAGGAGTCACACTTTCAAATTGTGCACACTAGAAAAACTTAAGTCTGGTCGAGTTAATTCAGGCTTAAATATAATATAATAAACAGTGAGATTAGATGTGCTACAACCTATCGCCATGAATAAATTCGGATACAACTGTATTTTTATCCATTAATACAATTTAAAACAGTAAGCCTTTGCATTGCTATTAGTTCTGATTTTTCTTTCCTGCACAAACTTTATTTCGCAGGTTAATTGAGTTTTTTTTTTTGGTTTTTTTTAACTCTTTTCCGAAGCCGTTCTGCATTTGGAGGCGGACAATGGCGAGAAGTGCTGATTGTTTTAATTTTTAACATGTACCGAATATTTCCCTGAGATTATTTTTTACCCCGGCGCCGGGGTGGGGGCTGGCCGTATGAATATAGTTAACAATGGGACGGTATGTAGATTGTTTGTGGGTAGTGTTCCCCGCGGACCGGCATATTTATGCAAATGTCGCTCGGTGCGCTGGGGGTAAAAACGAGAGATAGCAGCTATCTGTGGCTAACCCCAGGGGAGACGTGGGCAGGTGGCGCGCTCTACCCTCCCTCTCGGATCTCCTGCCGAAACTGCTCGCCCCTCCCAACACACTCCAAGAACTTGGGCTAAAACTTCAGAAAGAGCACTTGTAAAGTGATAAGAAATGTCCCTTATCTAAGGGAAACACCTTCAGCAAGAAGAACATATTTATTTTTCAAATCTCAGTCTTTTATATTTTTAGTACCTACGTAAACTAAACAAATAATCACAATTAATAAATATTTGTATATGAACTCTCCATGTCTTAATTTTTCGAATTACTTATAACACAATAAAACTGATAGTCTGACAAGCAGGAGCTATGAATCTTAAGTAGATTTTTCCAACCTTCCTTACAGTGGAAATAAATAAGAATGAACTACTAAAATATCTTTACCAATACTTCTTCCGGGTTCAACCGTGTCTTGGAGTTTTTAGGTGCGAAGCTTTCGCACATCGTGTGATGGCTTCTTCAGGACTGAATGGAGAATCAGGGGTATATAAGGCCCTGAAGAAGCTATCACAGGATGTGCGAAAGCTTGGCACCTAAAAACCCCAAGATACGATTGAACCCGGGAGAAGCATTGTTAAATATGTCTGAGGACCGTGGAAGCCTACGTGAACATCTTACTAAAATATCCTCAAAGGTTCAAAAGAACACTGGAGGAAAAACAAATGCCCCTAGGAATGACATTAGGCCAATCAGGTGAGTAGAGGCACTCAACTATCCTAGCTCATTTTTATATATCATCCTTTACGCGCGTCTATTGTCACAATGTTCATTACATACATCATTGTTTTAAAAATTAATACATTTTTATTTTTTACATTCTGTTATTAACATCTTGTAATTTGATGAAATAAAGAAATTGCAATAGAAAAAATAAAATAAATAAATTATATCATTTTTTTAATTAAAAAATAACAATAAAATAAATAAGTGAACATCACGGTGCAGGAAGAAAGGTCCCATCGATCCTACTTGTAATTTTTATAATGCAACATTTATGAATACAGCATATATAGTTACAATTGTAATTACGATGACATCGACGATTTTTGAATTTGTCTTCCCCATAAACAACCCTTTCCACACATTTTATTTCAACCAAATCAATTTGAAAAATAGAGCCCAAAATTTTTTGTATATTCTATAAATGGAGAGCTAAAGGTTCTCTCTAATCTTTTTAAATATGCGGGTTTTATTTTGTAATTTTATAAAATTATAAATGTTCTCTGATTCTTATCTGTTATGAAGACAACTATCTGAATTGTAACATTCGATCAAAAATATTTATTGACATTTAATTGTTATTTTTTATGAACAAGTCCGATTTAATCTTATTATTGGCAGCGTCTGTTTGAAAGCTTCGGATCTCTTGGGATTTATCAATAGAAATTTGCGTAACATCAGGGAAGCAAAGCTGTTTACTCTACTCTCATTCGTTCTATGTATGTATGTATGTCATTTGGTATCCGAGCAGTGCTCAGGACATACACAGGATAGAGGGATATATCAGAGAATGTTTTTGAGCTTAACTCAGTGGAGGAGTCGGAGTACTGCCAAGCTTTGAATCCTGGAGAAAAATTCACTCCCTCTAACTTCTTCATAGCATTATTGGCGGAAATGAGGTTCTATCACTGATTCCATTGAACGTTCCTCAGGTTTGCTTGAGAAGAAACCCAAAATCCCTTTCCAAAGAGAATAATACATTTTTTAACAATAAAAACTGATAAAGCTGTTAATAAGCTATGTATAAATTGTTTTATTATAAAAATATTATTATTTACAATATTTGTACTGCTGTTAACTTGCTTCTTCCATCAGTCCCTTTCTGGTGCTGCTAAAATTAAATTCCTTACTTTGACTTATCTTAAATCACCACAGACACAATCTGACATTTATTATTTATTATATTTATAGCAAAAACAGTAAATAACTTAAATAAGTATATATATATGCAGTAATAATACATTAAATATATAGCTTATAACTTATCACATAACTAACAGCAATAAATATTAATGAAACACTTCCCAGGCGCTTATAACCTAGCAGTTGAGCGCCTTTTAAAAAAATTAATTAAATAATAAAATACATTACAATGAAGTAAAATACACACAATATAATNTATATACTTATATACTTATAAAAAAATTTAATATAAAAGTTACAGACATCGGGAACAATTGCATTCCAGAGTATACTACAGGATTTCCAAACGGTATGTGTAAATAGAAATTAGACTGAAGTGATCAAAAGTAAATATAATAAAAAAATTTGTCTTCAATTTTTTTTAAATATTTATCGTAAATGAGGATTTTAATTCTTTGTTACTAAAAACACCAATTTCATGTTTCATTATTCGGAAAGGATATCGGATAACAACAGAGAAACATATGTAAAACCAAAAACCCTAGAAAAATCGATAGTGTCAAAATTCATACAAAGAGATATAACACTTTTCATATAATAACATAACATATTTCTAACAATATTTTTCACTGGATCTAATTAATGGTGCTCTTCAAGCAACATTTTCGATCGAGTGACTCTGCCAGGAATTTCTTGTTAAACCTGTTGGAGGTTAAAACCTTGGGGCTGTTGGAGGTTTTTGTGGGAGGTTTACAGATCAAGGAAGACTTGGCAGACTGTGGTTCAGTTGGAAGTCTTGAGGAGCGCCACTGTCGCAGGAAGAGCTAAGAGGACACGAGAAGTTACTTACCCCTAAAAGAGCTGTACACTTAGTGGGAAGCTGCCGAGATGGCTGCTACTTGTCACCTCCATCGCCCATCTGTCCGTCTCCATCTTCTCTCTTCTCATTTTATATTTTTATTTTCTCAAAGAATATATGTTTATTTTTAAACATATTTTTTTTTTCATAAATAAACATTCATTAGAAAATGATTCTTGTAAGATACGAGTCAAAATTTATTTCATCTTTATATTGCACACAGTTCCTTGGTATTCAGCAATAATTTAGGAGATCCTTTAAGAAAATATATCTTACATTGGAAAACCTCAATGAAGGGTCCATGCAATATCATAGATAGCTAAATATATAGGCTTTGGATGAGGGAATTAATTAATTAATTAATATGAGTTCAGATTTTCAAATATACGCGATAGTGTCAGAATTTTTTTTAAATAAATCCTTCAACCGGCAGAAACCATTGGATCTAATAAGCGCCTGTACTAGCTGGATTTTCATGCTAGACTGGTATGTGATTTCCTCAGTGAATAGTAGATGACCTACTAGGAAATCACATACCAGTCTAGCATAAAAATCTAGCTAGTACTGAGTTCCATTGAGTAGCGTATTTGGTTATCTACTATTCACTGAGGAAATCACATACCAGTCTAGCATGAAAATCTAGCTAGTACTGAGTTCCACAGGGTAGCGTATTTGGTCATCTACTATTTACTGAGGAAATAACATAACAGTCTAGCATAAAAATCCAGCTAGTACTGAGTTCCACAGGGTAGCGTATTTGGTCATCTACTATTTACTGAGGAAATAACATAACAGTCTAGCATAAAAATCCAGCTAGTACTGAGTTCCACAGAGTAGCGTATTTGGTCATCTACTATTTACTGAGGAAATCACATAACAGTCTAGCATAAAAATCCAGCTACTACTGAGTTCCGCTGGGTAGCGTATTTGGTCATCTACAATTCACTGAGGAAATCACATAACAGTCTAGCATGAAAATCCAGCTACTCATATATCCAATCCTGACTCTGATAATGGAAAAAATGCCGAAAATCTCTGTTCTCATCTCTTCAATACAATCTAGTACGTTTATCAGATTTTTCTGAAGGAAATCAAGCTATTCCCATCGGTGACATGACGCGAATTTTGAAAAAAAAAAAAATAACATATCTACTATACGACGTAGAAGTATACGTTCCGTTCGAAATTTTAATGTATATTTGAAGATGATGCAACAAAACTTGATTTTTCAAACTGTTGAATCAGTTCTTTAATAGCTGAAATCGGTCAAAAAAGAGATCAAAATTTAATCTCAAAATATTTTCGCCATTATAAATATAAAATATAAAAAGCTAAAATAATGATTTTAATTGTGGCTCCCTTGCATTTATTGTATAAAATTTAAAGTGGGATTACATACCACAACTAAATTATTATTAAAAAAATAAATATATAAAAAAACGAGAGTCTAACAAATAGCTAAGAATGTTAGCACCTTTGAGTATATGACGACATCTTACTTGGGGGTTCAGACTCGGAGTAAAGTGCGGGGAGCAAGGGAGATTATCTAGCCTGCCTAGGTAGGGGAGTGGTCAGCATACTTGCCCGGAAGGCCGGAGATCCGGGTTCGAATCCCGAGTGAAGAGATATGATTTTCTTTCTGGTTCCCTTGCATTTCTAGTATATAAAAAGCTTAATTTGTTAAATATTTCAATTTCTAACATCTGTTATTTTACGAAAAACGTATACTAAGGGAAAAATTTAAAAACACACCTTAATGAGTGTGGAGGGAAAAATTCGTTTTTGTCTGAGAATGAGAAAGATTTACAGGTAGATAGATTCATTGTAATTGTAATATTGTTACAATAATTAGTGATAAGATAATGTTTATTGAACAAAATAAAAGTTATATATTTATAGTAGTTATTTCTAATATTTTCACAGAAAGCATTAGGTGAGTGAAAATAAAAAATTTTCCTACTTAAATGGAGAGTTCTTTTTTACTGTAGATATTATTTTTTGATGTTTTTTGTTGGGGTTCGGTCAAGGTAGATCCAAAAAAGTTCAATTAAAAAAAAATGTGTATTTTTTTAAATTATCTGCCAACGTTTCGGCTTACATTGTAAGCCATCTTCAGGGCTATCATGAAGGCAAGAGGTGACGTCGGGTCACCAAGATCTTATATTCATGACTACCTCATTGTGTTTATTGAATCTATCTGGACAGACCCCCCGCCCCACCAAAAAAAACATCTAATAATATTCCCTACTCTTTCTGAGATTCCTTTTCTTTAATTTGTACTAGGCGTTATTTCGTTTTTTATTATATTTACCTTTGTTTCCTTAAATCTTATTACTTGTGAATAGTAAGTGAAATGAATAGTATGAGAAAGTATTTAGAGGCACGCCTTCAAAGTACAAATGGAACTTCATTCCTGAACCAAGTTTGCCACCATTACTTGGAGTTTAAAGCAGTGAATTTCATTTTCAGCTTGACGAATCGCATCATGACATAATTCCTACATGAATTCCCCAAATTTCCAAGGCAACGAGTTCATAGTTTAAAAAAAAATTAATGAGTTATGAGATTTTCTTGTAATGTTTTATAAACATTTTGGTTTTATAGACTATTTCGGTTTTTGCGGGTTTTTCTCCAGCCCTACAGCTTTCCTTGAGCTAGGAAAACTCTCCTGCAGTAGGCAATTGTTATATATCTCTTTAAAAGGTTCAATGTAAGTTCTTATGTTTTATATCGACTCCTGAATGTCAGAGTTTGAATGTAATCATACTAAATATGGCTACCGGAACACACAGTGCTTACGCTTCGTGGGAGAGAACGTGTGTTAGCAACCTGTCGAAGAATAACCTCTACACAGTTAGCGACTTTCGCATAACGCTCTTTGGGAACGGTAGGAACCGGTAGCAGAATACATGTGGGAGTGGGGAGAGGACATTAGCGACTCAAGGTGGAATAGCGCTTCGCCAAGCTGCTAAGTCCCGAAGCAGAGCGGTCCCAAGCACAGACAACTTAATTAAAAGTCCACCTGACACCCCTCTTAAAGTGCTCCGTGCCACAATCCGTCTCTCACCTCACCCTTCAACGCCTCCCGCGAAAACCTCCCCTCTCCGTTTCCCGCCACAATACTCCCCTCCCCAACCAACGTCTTTCTAATTACATTAATTGAAAATGAATCAGCAGCTGTTATCAAGCCCTTTCTCCAATTGCCTCAATTCGATAGTAAACAGCTGTGGTTGAAAAGAGTGAATTAGAATAATTGCAAAGTTGAGTTCCCACTTGAATATCTAAGTACTAGTTCAATTCCAAAGTAACGGAAGAATGAATCAATCGTAGTAAACTTTGTAATACATCAACTAAGAATGGAAATGAATCATTTCCTCCTCAGTCATGGAAATGTGAACTTAGGGACAGGACGTCCTCTCTTATCTTCATGATAGCCCTGAAGATGGCTTACAATGTAAGCCGAAACGTTGGCAAATAATCCTTTATTAAAAAATAAATTTTTTTAAGTTTGTGTTTTTTGGATCTACCTTGACCGAACCCCAACTAAAATCATCTTAGGATTAACTGAGAACCATTAATGTTTTGTGATGTGAGGAGTCTCTCTTCACTGATCACTGACGAAGGGCGAGAAATCCCCGAAAATTTTTCTCTTTGTGATTTTTTTTCTTGTTGTATGTTCACTGCACTCTCTATCCCACCTTTTATTGATTAATATATATACATATATATATTAATAAATGTGTGTGCGTGTGTCTTCCTGTTTGGGTTCCAGCCTCCGCATTGTAAGGATAAAGAAACCAAATTAGGATTCGGAGATTCATGAGCTCCGATGATGGGTTCGTAGACCCTGAAAACAGATCAGCTGAGTAATAAAATAATTTTGTGTGAAAAATGGACTTTTCACTTTATTTTAATAGTATATTTTACCAGGTAAAAAAAAAAAAATTACATTCTTGAATAATTTGAGTAATAAGCATTTTTATAAAACAGAACAAAAATTTTGGAAACTTACATTTTACATATGTTCTACAATGTTCACGTAGGCTTCGACGGTCGTCAGATGTATTTACCGTTACTTCTTCCGGGTTGGACCGAGTCAAATTGTTGTTATTTGCCGAGCTTTCGCACATCATGTGATGGCTTCTTAGGGGCTGAATAGAGAATTCTCTTTTCAGCCCTGAAGAAGCCATCACATGATGTGCGAAAGCTCGGCAAATAACAACAATTTGACACAGTCCAACCCGGAAGAAGAAACGGTAAATACATATGTTCTACAATTTTTTCTATCGCTTGTAAAAGTTGTCTATCTTCTAAGGGTATTATTCTGATTATATCCGATGTATATTTCCACATTAAACTAAATTCCAAAAATGTATGGGTCCATCATAATACCTGTGAGCATGTATTGAAATTTAAAACTAAAGCAGACTCCTGCCATATGCTAATTTCATTAAGGAGTTTGCCATAATACGGTCGTCCACTGTAGTGCAGACTGCAGACCACGCACGTCTGTTCCCTGTTAATAGATCTCTCTCTCGCCTGCTTTGACATTCAAATAGCTCTAGCTGTGTGTGTGTGTGCAATCCGTGACTCTGTAATCTCGCTGGAAGGAATATCGTCTGTGTCCACTCCCAGTGCTAAGCAATATGACTTCTCCAAAGCTACCAGGAGAAACTGACTCTCTTTCTGGCTGCCTGGAATCATTAACATTTGAATCAATACTCTACTGCTCTGTTAGGGACAATAATGGAGGAAGAATAGATTCCTGGATACCATCTCAAGTGTAGGAAGTTTTTCTGTACTTCCATAATCTTTGTTATTATCTATCTCTTTCCCAAATCCCTGTAATCTTGCTGGAAGGAATATCGTCTGTCTACTCCCAGTTCTACACCATATCATTTCTCCAGAGCAATCCGAAGATACTGAATCTATTTCTGGCTGTCTGAAATCATTAACATTTGACCCAATACTCTATTGCTTTGTTAGAAAGAATAATGGAGGAATGAAAGATTCCTGGAGTCTAATGTTAATAGATCTCTCTCTCGCCTGCTTTGACATTCAAATAGCTCTAGCTGTGTGTGTGCAATCCGTGACTCTGTAATCTCGCTGGAAGTAATATCGTCTGCGTCCACTCCCACTGCTACGCAATATGACTTCTCCATTTAAAGTTCAGAGAGGTTGTCTGTTCTTCCATAATCGATCAGTCCTCTTTCTCCAATCCGCGTAATCGCACTGAAATGGAAATAATCGGTTTCCTCTTCCAATGCTACACCATCTCTTTAAAGCACTTCTGTATTGTAGAATCTGTTTTCGGATTTAGAGTTGAGCAGTCGACTCCTTGGAAAATACAAGTCTTCCTACAGCTCTACTTCCTACGAAATATCACAGTATGGAAACGACTTATTCTCCAAGGCACCCTACATCTTAGTATTCTCTCCCTCTTCACCGAAATATCACAAGGCAGGGATTCTTTCTCCAGTACTCCAGGAGAGTATTATGCAGACTAGGCCTCTCCTCTCTCTAATTTAAAAGGTCGAATGGAAAATGGTGGTGCTTCTGGCTTGCTGCTTAGTTTGCCAAGTCTAAAAATCATTATCGTCGTGAAATAAAGTCATTAAGCAGAAAAATGATATCTTTACTTAGAGTCTTTATCCAAAACATTAGTTGGTTACAACCATTATTAATATATTTTAACCAAGAGTTTCCTCCGTCTAGTTTCATTACTGTCTAGTCTCTGATAATTATCCTCCTCTAAACACTATTATAGTTTTAGAGGATAAATAATCTAAAAGGTTATTGTCACTACCAATGAATATAGAACTATCATACCTTATATTATCCGTCTTCATTGGTTTCTGCAAACCAATGAAGACGGATAATAGATAGTATGATAGTTTTAGAGGATGGTTGTAAGGTGTTTGGATGAATCGTTTTTAAAACTACATATGTAGATATTTTATTATTCAATTTAAATGCAGAGTTTGTTCCTTTATAGGGGTGTTGTCTGTTAAAGCTGTATAAACAGAAAAACACACTAACTTTAGAAAGAAACCACGTTACTTTAACAATAAAACTGAGATAACATCTCTATAAGGTGTAACTTTTTCTTTACATCCCATGCACTCTCTGGGTCATGGGGGAAGAGGCTATCTATCATTTAAATCCCCATGGCACTGAATACACATTTATTTCTCCTTAAAAAAAACAACATGCTAAGTAAATTCACAATAAAGCGATAATAATTTAGAAAAAGTACACTTCAAGCATATTAAAATAAATCTATATTATTCTATGCAGTATTGTTAAGGTTTCTCAGAAACTGTTGAAATATCACAGAAATATTTAAAAAATATATTGAACCAACTTTTGCATTGGATATACAATACAATTAACTACGGTCTAAATGCAAATCCAGAACGTAATTTGATATTTAAAAAAAAAAAGTATTTTGATCGGTAAGGACCCCAAAGAATTCCTTAATGATAAGAAAGTAAACGGATTTCTGATGTTAGAACTGATAAGAGAAGTTATTTTCAAGACACTAATACTCTATAACCCTAGTACTTGATGTTAAATTACTACTTTTATACTTTTATTCTCATACTTATTCTTAGATACGATCTAAGACATTCAACAATTATTAAGATTAAACGTCAATGCAGCAAAACTCATATATTCAAGAAGGGCTTTCCTGGGAGATAGGGGAGTGATATGACGTCATTGTGCTGTGGAGCGGGATTTCTCTTATCTTGCGGTAGCTGATTTCAAAGCTCGATAGTCATAAACAAGATAGATATCGATAGCTTGCCTTTTGTGCAAAAGCTAACCTCTCTCGAACTCCTGGCGAACGAGTTTCCTATTCAAAGGATATACGTAGTAACAGGTTGTTCAGGGATTATCTAACAGGAAGTGATAACCCCACAGGAAGTTTCGATTGCCACAGAGACCCACTACAATAGACTCCAACTCCAATACCCTTTCTAAACCTTTTTTTAAAAATAATAATATAGTCTTAGCAACGCGCAATTTCATACATTAAAGAAAATAATATTAATTATGAAATTGACGGAATAACAAAAATATCTATTATGGTTAAAATAAATTATAAATTTCTTGGTGTATATATATATATATTATAACCCTATTACAAATACATTTATTCAAAAATATTTATATGTATATATATATGTGTGTGTGCTTCTGGCGTGCTGCTTAGTTCTAAGGAAAATACATATATATGATAATATAATATGTGATAAGGATAACAAATAGTGAAATAAAACAATGAGGCTGTGTGCCAAAAATGAAATATTCAAATAAATGTTTTTAGCTAAGGCGAATTTCAAATAAGCAATTATAACTTAACGACATCCGAAAATTCAATTAAACAATCAATTTATCCTATACTATGGACTAAAATATCATTTTGATGCAGCACGAATACGATATTGTGTCTAGTTCAATCGCAAATTTACCACACCTCAGATACTGATAATAGCTATTGCACAGATATTATTATATACAATAATAATAATATCTGTGCAATAGGTATTATATTTNTATATATATTATATATTTGATTTCACCCACCATTGTCCAGTTCTTTGATATATCAGCAAATAAAATGAATGTAAACTCAAGTGGACATTTAGCTCACAGTTGTATGAAGTTGTCAAATATAACGCGAGTAAGGTGTCATCATACATTATTTTACGTCTATTTATTCAAATAATAGTTCATTTTTTTTTTTGTTAACAAATAAAATGAGTTGGTCTATTTTAAGCACTCTATAACTCCTCAAAGATATATTTAAATGTACTAATTGTTCCTATTAAAAATATAAATATGTTACAGATTTTTACATATCTGTAACATTGCAAAAAAGCCCTCTAAAGAAATCGAATCGGCTATAGTATATCGAAACGAAATCAGTTGACAACAGATATATTTCTGCATTAAGGTGAGATTTGGACATCAATATGAAGGAATTGTATAAGAAAATGCCAAAAGCCGAGTCGTTTATGATTTATAAAAAATCGATGATACTAAATTTGTTCGGTTTCATGTAGAACTGCATTAAAAAGGCACATTAGTTTGATTAAGAAATCTCATTCAGGCGCTAAATATGACTAGGATCCCTAAGGCTTATAACTTAAACAGCCACTATAAAATTTTCAGTTATATTAAATTTTATTGTTCTCCACTACTATCGGCAAACCAAATCTGTCATCAAAGAGTCAATTGGGCTATGTGTTTGTGTAATAAGCTTGTAGAGGATTTTGGAATGTTTTCCTTCATAATATGAATTATTTCCGAAGGTATGGGCAAATACATACATATAAGTAGTCAATATAGCTTTCTTTGGGGCCTGTTGGAAAATCGTGAATTATAATTTGGAATCAAAAAGTTTTGTTATACCTTTTGGATACTGTGGTCAAATTTCACTGGATTTAGCTCATTAACGAGTCAAGATGGAGCTTGTAATTACAGGTAATCCACAGGTGTGACATACATAATAGCTTTATTGGCGTAACCAACCCTTTAGAATAATATAATGCTGTCGAATAACGATGAATCCTTAGAGACATCTTAGCGGAGCCAAATCAAATGCCACAACACAGATTATCGAACTCACATCAACTGAAGATTCTAGTATAATAGTTCTTTAAAAGATCTTACATGGTCATATAATAATGGTAAAAATTAATTTTATTATATAAATAAAAGGTTAACCTGGGAGGGATTTGAACCTGGCGCCCCAACAGTCATTTTAAACGCTTGCTTTTAAGTAACCAACTCAACCCGGCATAATAAAAAATAAAAGGTGGACATTTAATGCAGAGGGAATTACAGTAATAAAGGAATACAATATCAATACGAGCATTCAAGCAATTAGAGAAAGCGAGGGTGGGGTACTTGACAAGTCAAGAGTCCTGAGGGATATATAAACATTTTAAAATATCAATTCTACCCTTACTACATGTTTACAACTGCTAAATTTTATAATTCTCTTATTCAGTTCAACTGAATTACTTTGAATTTTTCCCAGCCTCACTATTGACTTGAATCACATTATGTGAATTTTTTATTCTGAGCTTAAATATTACGCCCGCTACAGCGGACAAACCTTTTATCCTCCTATTTGACAACTAAGGATATCCCCCACTCCTCCTCGATCGATTTGGCTCAATAGTGAACTCGAGGTCGTATATTGCCATTAAAATTCTGGGGGGAAACACGTGTTCTGATTGGTTTATTCGCGACCCACGACACACTAGTGAACATGGCCGGCATATAGTTCTGCCTGTACGAATTTTTCCCAGACAATAAAAAAAAAAATACCCAATTAGAACTGGCGTTCCTAGGAGCACACCATCTTCTATGTCTTTACAAACAGAAGCACAGAAATAAGAGACTTATTGAGTACTGTAAGTATAAAATTGGAGCATCAAGTACCAGACTATCGCGCCTTATAAGTATAACTGTTAAAGCTCGTAATCTATTATTTATTTTTAGTCCCTACAACTTAACGTATTTTTCGGAAATACAATATTGGATTAAAATGAGTTTCAATTTATTTATATGTTTTTATTTATCAGAAAATATTAATAGGAAGCTTAGTAATGCTTGGGACAGACCAGGTGTATCGGAACTTGGAAAGTTTGGGGTTGACAAGGCTTGAAAAGATACCAAGAGCGAGCAAGCAAAACTTTAATAGTTCCTTCAGAGCAGACTCTCCCTGCAAGAGGAATTTATCTTCAACAAGTATAACGTATACGAGCAGGACAAGCATCATGCTCAGTCAAGAGTAAACAGAAGTACAGGCAGCGTGAAGTAAGGACAAATCCCATGTTTCACTAATGGTGGAAATAAGTAAGGATATATGAATAATTTCACTCCACAAGGCAGATATAGTAATGATAGTGGAAGATAACGGCTACCTCAAACACTTACTGGGAGGGAAGGTGGAGGAGAAGGCGTTCAACATTCATAGTTATAATTATTATATGATTTTAGTTGGTTTCTGCAAACCATCTTCTGGTTCTGCAGAAACCAATGAAGACGGATAGTAGAAGGTATGATAGCTCTACATTCCTGGGGGGTGGAAATAACCTTTTAGATTATTTACCTGATTTTAGTTGGGTTCGGTAAAAAAAAAAAATACAAATTTAAAAAAAGTGTATTTTTTGTAAAAGATTATCTGCCAACGTTTCGGCTTACATTGTAAACAATCTTCAGGGCTATCATAAAGACAAGAGAGGACGTCCTGTCCCTAAGTTCACATTTCCATGACTGAACTCAGTCTCTTCAGAAGACGCCTTACACTTTTGTTAAATTTGTATTTTTTTTTTTTTTTTTTTTTTTTTTTTTTTTTTTTNAATCTTCTAATAATAATATCTACGGACAAAAAACTCTCCATTTATTCATAGTTATATTTAAAAATATCTTCTTTAATATGCGTTTTTCATAAAAATATTATAGATCATAATATTTTTTTAAATACACATTTCATATATTACAATCATAATATTTTTTCAAAACACATCTTTCAAAAGCTCATCCGTTCGGGACTCACAATCCTATTGCCTCATATTTACAGGTTCAAGCATGCTGGACTTAAAACAATTCGAAAAATATCAGTTTACATTTTAAAAAAAAAATACACACCTAATCTGTTATTTTTACGTGTATATTAGGTTAAAAAAAATAGTTCATTAATACTGCATTCTATTTTAATACGTTATTGTTATTTAAAAGAGTTTCTTGGTGTTTGCAAAAACGTTTTAATTATTCCAATATTTGATTGGAGTAATATATCCTGTAGGAGTGCGAAAAAAACAATTTTATTTAAAATATATATATTAACATTTTAATTTGTCTCATCTTGTGGACTGTTAATAGAAACGATACAGTCACCTGTTGTGTTCTAATCTAATTTTTTTTTTTTTGTGTGTGTGTTAGCCTCCCTTGCAACCACTTAGGGTCATTGGAGGGAGGGGCTATCTACAGGCTGCCACCCCATTTTAAACACCCATGGCTCAGGACAAACTTCTATATTATAAATAAAAGATTAACCTGGTGCCCCATCTAATATCTAAGAAGCTGTGCTTGATCTATTTCCTCTCTTTGCTGATCCGTCAGGCTATGACGCCTATATAATTGTCCCATCTAGTTTTACTCATTGATACAATATACATTTTTTAAATTTACTGTACCCATATGGTTTAAAGAAAACGTATACTTCAATTCTTCTTTAACCTAACATTTATACTTTGAAACTTTTAGTAATCTAAGCATAATTAATGCATATTATTGTTAAAAAATCATCGAAACCACAGTTTTTTAGTATACATAACAATATATTTATCAAGATTCTGACTTGAAGAAGGAAGACAAAATTCGGATATTATATTATTAATGATATTTGATTAATCACGAGTTAGAAGGAAAATTTTTGGAGGATAAGCTTTATTTTGGCAGTACTCGGAGAAAGAGGAGGGAACGTATGAAAAATGAATGAGCCGAACTATGAAATATCCTTGTGTCAACCATGATTAAAATATATCGTGTGTGTAGGAGGAAGAGTGTAAGACATATGGAAGAAGTGAAAGAGAAAAAGAAGCTTGGAAAAGGAATAGGGAAAGATTCCACATTCCTACGAAATTCATAAATTGAAAATTTCATCGACAAAAAAATAAAACCTTCATTTACACTAAGGCTTGTGCGATATCTCTGTGGTAGTTGCAGTACGTTAATAGTAATACATCCCATGCCAGTCGCTCCTGTTCCATATCCTTTTTTTTTTTTTTTTTTTTTAATATAATATTAATATTGTTCATTTTTAGCAATCAGAGATCAAACACGAGTGACGTGTACAAACCAAAATGGGTGCCACACGTCTAAGTAGCTCTCTACGAGAGGCAAAGATGGCGAACTCAGTCGAGAAAGAGACGTACGACAAGCAAGAGCGCCTCTAAATCGCAGCCATTATCTTTCGACTCTAATCTCGCTCTTTCTTCGCATTTTTTTTTTCTTTTTTTTTTCTTATTTTTAATCTTCGCCTTGCAATCTCCTCCGCCATCTGCGTCCCGCGGATATTAATCGAATGACACTCTTCTCAAGACCTCTTTTCTCTCTTGTACTAATTCCTCTCCTGTCCGGGAGCAGTCTGTCATTTGTTGCCGGCGTAATAAAGATCCCCCCCCCCGTCGCACCCCCACAGCTGTAGTACAGGGGTTGGGGTATTATTATTGGGCTATCGGAAATCATTCCGTGCCGGCCCTCATCGCCTCTCCCCTCCCTACCAAATCAGCTTATCCACATCGCTTTTTCATCCCCCGCCATCAGCTGACGGATATCGGAGTCATTGGTTTAGGCTCGATCAGCCCCGATTACAACCCTTTGCCATAGTCGCCAAAACCTTTTATTAAACCTAAAAAAAAAAAAAATAAAGCTTAGGAAATTCTACCATTAAATCAATTTATCTAATAAACCCGGAAAGTTATTTATCATTTTAATATTAGAAAAAGTAAAGCTTATCTCATAATTAAAGAAATGTTTTATTTGATTGCAGTTTTATCACCGTTCAGCTATTAAAGAAGACATAATTTACGTAAAAAATCTCAAGTGTTCTCCACTCAACTTCAACATATATTCACTGATAATGAAGTGTCCCTTTGGATTGATGCAATCCTCTATTGATCACATCTCAAACTCATACTTACTTCTCGAACCTCTGCCTACAACGTATGAATATTATCCTCCCACCTAGACGTTCTGTTATAAGTTTTTTTTTTGTTTTTTTTAAGTTGCACTACATAATTTTCACAATTTCTATTGATTATTTTTTCTAATTGTTAAAGTATTATCTTTTCTAAAAAATAACATATTATTACTTCAGCGACTTCTTTTAACTATTAATCAAATTAATAAATAAATCTGCTAGACAATATACTACATCAGAGTCTTAAATCAAATATAGCCTTTCTTAATATTTATCAAGAGTTTTTGAAAAGAAAACACCAAGTGATGATGAAGGGAAGTGGTGATGACATCGGTCGGTGCTAGTTTTTCGGGGTGCGAAAGAAATTTTGTTTGTGTATTACTTGAAAACTGTAAAGTATTTCAAACCATAAAATTTTCGTATCAAACCGCAAAACGTATTGAACAACCTGGTACATCCCAGAGAGAAAAAAAGATACTCCAACTAAGCTTTGTTCTAGAATGGCCGGGAAGAAAGAATGGTGGTGGAGGGGGGGTGCCGGGGTAGCTCATCCGTTCGGGACTCACAATCCTGGCGCTGCGGGTTCGTATCCGGCCCAGGAAATTCTTTTGTTTATTTAGTAAAATCTTCTCCTGAGGCATGGTCGTTTATAATAGGATGACGACCTATAGATAGTCCCTCCCTCCATGACCCTAAGTGGTTGAAAGGGTGGCTATCACACATACAAAAAAAAAAGAATGGGGTATAGGACTCATCCTTAGTACTTACAAACGTAAATTAATCCCTTCACAACTTTGTTTGTTTTAATTATTTTAAAATGAAACATAAATATTAAAAAATTTAATTTTACACCAATCATATTCCATAAACGTTTCGATAACAAAAACTGCACTCTCAATCCCAACTGCTCTTGATTACTAAATATATATAGGTAAATAATCTAAAAGTTTATTGTAACTACCAATGAGCTATCATACCTTCTATTATCCGTTTTCATTGGTTTCTGCAAACCATCTTCTGACGAGGATGGGCAATGTCCAAAAGCGCTCGCCAACAGAAGATGGTTTGCAGGAACCAATGAAGACGGATAATAGAAGGTATGATAATATATATATAGTGTGCGACGAACGTTTTATCATGAGCAGTTG
The DNA here is from genome assembly GCA_000696205.2 of Oncopeltus fasciatus. Lineage (NCBI taxonomy): Eukaryota > Metazoa > Arthropoda > Insecta > Hemiptera > Lygaeidae > Oncopeltus > Oncopeltus fasciatus. The sequence goes on from KZ807403.1 coordinate 457,822, forward strand.
ATAATATTTTCATCACATGTGCTTTTAAAACATCAATCCAGAGAAACTAGATTTATTCCACTTTTCTTTTTTGTTCCATACCGTACAGAAATGTATTCCCTACATCCCTCAGAAACTAGATATGTCTAGGCTAAGGAAAATGTCCCGCTTTACTGTTTATTTCCAGCTAAAGGAGTCGTGTTTCGTTGACTGGGATTTGGTTTTCACAAGATTCCAGGTCATTTGTACCACGGATCCCATTGCCACAGATGTTTGCGGTCGAAGGGATGCATCCTGTCGGAGGCCCGTCATGCAAATTAAATCTGCACCGACAAGGACTGCTTCCTAATCAGACAGAGCGCTCTGGGTTAAGTTGTTAATGAACCTCACTGCCCTGATTAGAATTATTTAACTTCTGCCCTGGTCGGGTATCCACCCCCAAACTCACCCCTCCACCCTCACCATCTACCCTCCACCCCCAAACTCACCCCTCCACCCTCACCCTCCACCCTTCTACTCTCATTTCCTACATTTCCCTCCAGCCTGACCCTCGCGCAAATGCGAATGAAGAGAAGCTATAATTCACCTCAACTTCTTCCAAAACATAAACAACTATTAATGGCAATATGTTTTAAAATGTAGAAAGCAGTAATTTAGAGGAATAAATTAATAAGGAATATTTATTTGTAAATCAATGTAAATTTTCACAAATTTAAGCATATATCTAATCTCCATGATAAGGATTTCAGCATTATCTGTATATTAAGCGGATTATCTTTTCACTGACATGATGTCTTGAAAAATTCATTTCACGATGAATTTCTAACGCCTAAGACTTGCTACTTCGGCCTTGTACTTCCGCTGTGTGTGTGTGTGTGTGTGTGCACTCGCACGCGTGCGTGTGTGTATGACTTGAGAGAAAGAGAGAGAGAGAGAGAGAGATAAATACTTTATGTGCCTTAGGACGATGAGTCCTCTTTTACAGCCAATAAGCATTGAATATTTGTCAATATTTATATACTTAAAGTTTCATTAATTACCACCCTGAAAAACAAAATAAAACAAAAAAACAACAACTTTACATGAATTAGAAAGGAATGGTATTGTTCAATCTACTAATAAAATGTATATATAACAATACCAAAGCCGTGTACATCCTCTTTTGTGAGGTCTGTGGACAACTTCTTACCATCAAACATATATTTACAGAGTGCCTAAAATATAGAAACAAGAAAGAAATATAACTTAAATGGGACTGTACACGAAATTCTATTGGATGACAATAAAGTCATCTCTGTAACTAACTTTCTGAAAGAGGGCAGGCTATTAAATCTTATCTAGATACATTTTCAGTATGCTTCTTTTCCATTCTCTCTCAATTTTTTTCTTTCTTATAAATTTCATAGTTTCCAAGCACAAATAAATTACTATTTCCATCTACATAATAACTATTCGCATTGACAATTCATTATACCTCACCATGACCTATTTCTAAAAATTTCTTCTTCCTGAAAATATATTTCCGCTTCTAAAAATATATCCCTGGCGTTGACACGCCATTAAAAAAAAAAAAATATCAAAGGTGCAATTACTCTAATAATAACACAAATAAATAACAATACATATAAATTAATAATGAATATTAAAGAGGGTTTTACATTTGAACAAAAATCACTACACAGTCAGCCAGCCAAACCCTACGAAAGGACAATGGAGCCCTTATTTCTAGTGAGAGGCTATTGAGCTCTCTAGCCGCAACTGCACAAAATGTATATCTTTTCATATTGGCCCTGCTTACTAATAGCTGCCAGAGTTTTGGATTGAAAGGATTGTATTCATCGGATATTGGAAGTCACATCAGATTTCTACATCCTATGTCCAGATTGGGTGTTTAGTCCTGTATAGTGTCAGTTTGTTTTCAATTTTATCATTTTATTTCAATTTGTTTTCATTCCGTCGTTAATGAACTCTTAATGTTAATTTATTTATCTCCTTATGATTGTATAAACGTGAAATAGCTTAGATTTCCCCATGACTATTCAAAAAATATGGTCCGTTCAAAATTATATGTGATGCTAAAAAAATTTAGGTAAATATATGCATTTGCTTATACGCCCTCGTGCAAACAAATACTTGTTTCCAATTTTTGAATTTAAGAATTACATTTGTAAAACATTTGATGAGTTTCTTAGTCATTAAATATAGAATCCTCATTCAAGTTTTTAAGCATTTATTTCAAATTTATTTTTGGTGTTTATCAGATAAGGATGGTTAATGGAAGAGCAAAATTTATAATGGTAATATCATTGTTTTTATTAGGATTTGGAAATATGTTACTCACTATAAACTCTATTCCCAAAGATAAATGAGCGGGAGTAGTGCCTCTCTCTCTTTAGCTAACTAGTCATAGGCGAGCTGAGTTGTATCTCAAGGTTAGCGAAGCTCAGATTGCAGATTGGCTGAGAAATGGATTACCGCCAAATCTATACGCCCTATCATGGCGCTAGATGACCAATTAGCATAGAATCAGAAGTTCCTAACTACCAGGAAGACTACCGTTTCTGAACCAAGGTCTTCTGGCTAGTTTTCCAATTCGTCTCCTGGCATAACTGTTCTATCCTTAAAGGATGATAGTAAAATCTGTAAATGATTCCACTTTCTCTTATATGCGAATGTAGTATACATTTCTCTACTTCTCAGGATTCGCAAATTTTATTTTGTATGATTGGAGTTCAAATTCATGAGTTAGAACAGAAGTTCATGTCGTCTATTGAGTTCTTATCTTTTAATTTTAGTATGTTCGCCCCAAGTAAGTTGTGAGTCAAGATGGAACCCCACGGAATATGAATGTGATAAAGGAACATTGTTAAACTTAACAATAACAAGAAATTTTGTCATTCCTTTTTCCACATTTTGAAAATAATTTAAACGCCTTTCGCTAAATTGATTTAGTTCTCAATTTGCCATTGTTTGATCTTTTCGAGATGATATTGTAGGTCCTTAGAAGCAGTTTTAGGGTCGGTGTGGGAAGATAGCCTTGTCGTCTGCAAATAGAGCTAAGAGAGTACTTGGATGGGTAGGGATGTCAGCAGTGTATAGGAGGAAAAGGATGGGGCCAAGCACACAACCTTGAGGAACTCCCGCTTCCACTTGGTAGAAATCGGAGTAATCTAATTCTTGCAGAACTCTAAAGAAACTGTTACAATTAATATAATAAAATTATTCGATTTACTAACCCGCAATTCAAATTTTGAAGAAATTCGCTATTTGGTGCACCTTCTGATTTACATATTAAAACATGTCCAGCTTTCTATGCTTCACGAGTGAAAAATGCAGGATGGATGGGGGGAAGGGGGATATTATCTCCAGATAGTGACCTTCAGTAGTGTAGGTTAAGGCATGGTTACAAAGTAGGAAATTTGACTACAATAACTCGGCACGCTCCCACCTGCGAGGTAAACCGGAAAATTTGCCTTTAAAGCTCATCTTCCCTATGACGACACGAGCAATGAGGTAGACATAGAGGTTTAGTGAGAAACCATGGACACAAACATCTTGATCTAGAAGTAGGTATGGAGTTTTGGTGGGAAACTATGGGAGCCGCCTTATTTATCATTTGAGTGGTCCATAACCGGTCTTTTCACTCTAATGAAGATGCCAAAAACACCTAGTCGATCAGCATCAAAGCTAGAGCAGCATGAGATTTAGTAAAGGCTGGAGGCGGTGACGAGAGTGCCGAGTCCAACAGCAGCAAAGCTGGAGCACCAAGAGAATATAGTTACAGATTGAGTAAAGGCTGGAGGCGTTGACGAGAGTGCCTTGTCCATCAGCAGCAAAGCTGGAGCACCAAGAGAATATAGTGCAGATTGAGTAAAGCCTGAAGGCGTTGACGGGAGTGCCTAGTCCAACAGCAGCAAAGCTGGAGCACCAAGAGAATATAGTTACAGATTGAGTAAAGCCTGGAGGCGTTGACGAGAATGCCTTGTCCAACAGCAGCAAAGCTGGAGCACCAAGAGAATATAGTTACAGATTGAGTAAAGCCTGGAGGCGTTGACAAGAATGCCTAGTCCAACAGCAGCAAAGCTGGAGCACCAAGAGAATATAGTTACAGATTGAGTAGAGCCTGGAGGCGTTGACGAGAGTGCCTTGTCCAACAGCAGCAAAGCTGGAGCGCCAAGAGAATATAGTTACAGATTGAGTAGAGCCTGGAGGCGTTGACGAGAGTGTCTTGTCCAACAGCAGCAAATCTGGAGCACCAAGAGAATTTAGTTACAGATTAAGTAAAGCCTGGAGGCGTTGACGAGAGTGCCTTGTCCATCAGCAGCAAAGTTGGCGCACCAAGAGAATATAGTTACAGATTGAGTAAAGCCTGAAGGCGTTGACGAGAATGCCTAGTCCATCAGCAGCATAGCTGGAGCCCCAAGAGAATATAGTTACAGATTAAGTAAAGCCTGGAGGCGTTGACGAGAATGCCTAGTCCATCAGCAGCAAAGCTGGAGCACCAAGAGAATATAGTTACAGATTGAGTAAAGCCTGGAGGCGTTGACTAATCCAACAGCAGCAAAGCTGGAGCACCAAGAGAATATAGTTACAGATTGAGTAAAGCCTGGAGGCGTTGACAAGAATGCCTAGTCCAACAGCAACAAAGCTGGAGCACCAAGAGAATATAGTTACAGATTGAGTAATGCCTGGAGGCGTTGACGAGAGTGCCTTGTCCATCAGCAGCAAAGCTGGCGCAGCCATGCCATTCTAACAAGATAGCTCAAGTTGGCAACGATAGAGGCACGGGCGACAAGCGGCACATGTCCCTCTGGGGCCGAGAACCAACTTCTCGACGTGACCTCCCCCACCACCTCCGCCGCCAAACTTTTTCCCCTCGACTGAATCCTATTCCCCCCTCTCCACTTTTCGGCGAACTTCTCCTCGGGTGGGGTAATGAAAAGTAAGGTAATTCTGTTTTAGCCGGGAATACAGTTTTCCGACTCTGTTGTTCCTCTGACAATTTATTCTGTTTTCCACTTCTCTCTCCTTTAACGCTTTTCTAAATGGTTGCCCCTTCACCTACCCTCGACAAACGTATTTTAATTATAGCTTTAATTTCTTTCTAGGATTAATTATTGTCCAACGTTAAACTATACTCAAATTCATTTTGGACATATAAATCATAATCAACGAGCTAAAGTTTGCATTATATGGAAAACAACATTACACATGAGATCTTTTCTCTAGCATTCGCAATTTAATCCCAATAAGAAGGACATGTAAAAATGTAAAGTGTTGGAAAAAATGTTCGAGTTCAATACTAAAATAAATAAAATGTAATTTTTTCAGTAAATGAATTAATAAAAATCCGTCACACAGAAGTTGCTAAACTAAAAAAGTTTCCCATTTTTCATTATATATGGACATTGGTAAAGGTAAATAAGTTTTGATTACATAGATCTGAGATGAAAAAGCTGTTTAAATTTTCTAGACTAATTTCTACGTAATTTTTTTTTTTTTTTTTGTTTGTCAGCACCATTAATCCATCACAAAAAATAATCGTGGATTGCCTTTATAAATAAAGGATCCAAACTATAAAAAAAATTGTGAAGCGAATGCTAAGAGCAATACAAACTTAAGGTTGCCTAATAAGTTAGAAAGTGCATTTCCTCCAATCCCACCTCGACTACTTTCCAGAGAATTTAGATGCCCTGGGTGAAGAACAAAGAGAAAGATTACATCAAGACATAAAAGAGATGGAGAAAAGATGCAAGGAAAAGGGAGAATTACGATGAAAATCGACTACTGTAGGATGCTTACGAGAGACATCCCAGAAGCTGCAGAAATTTCACTAAGGAGAGCCTGCCATGTAAGAAGAAGAAATTTTAATTAGTTAATTGAAACTAATAGATAGTAGATTTTTGTAATTAATAATAAAAATATTCATTTTATAAGTTAGTTGTGTTTTACTTGGAGTTTCGAAATAATACTTAAGTTGTCAGAAAACGTGATGTCGTGTGAAAAAATTGAGCTAATTTTCGGATTTAGCACACCAAAAAACTCTTGGTCTTGAACCAAAAAACTTCCCCTCGCCTGATTTCAACCGATAATGAATGATTTTATATTTGATGACAGTGACAAATATAAATGTGAAGAACATACTACATTGACTTTAGGGTAGAAATACGGGCTGGCTTTTAGTGAAACATGCACCTAACCTTTCTGACTGACAGTGACAATTATAAATGTGAAGAACATACTACATAGACTATTGAGTAGAAAGACTGGCTGGCTTTTAGTGAAACTTGCACCTAACCTATTGAAAAGTACTGACATCCAGCCTCTGCCGTGGCCGTCCTCTGATCTAAATTTATTTCTTACTCTTTTTTTTAAAATCTCAAGCAAAGGGTTGTCTATCTATACAAACGGCGTTTCTCCATAAGGTCCACCAATAGTCATCCGTACAGATGACGTCTTTAGCCAAACGTTTTCCATTGATAACGTTTTTCCCACTTAACTTTTCCTTCATCCTGATTATCCATCGGTCCACTCTCTCTCTCTCTCTCTCTCTCTCTCTCTCTCTCTCTCACACACTCTCCCCCCCTCCCTCCCTCCAAAAACTTCTCCTTCTCCTTAAATGCTTATTTAAAAATGTATAGTCCTCTCTGTGGTATGGACAAATTCTCTGGGTCACCTAAGATAATACCTTCGAAGTGCTTCTTGCTTCCGAAGAGCTCTGACATATTGGTATTCCATCGATGCATCTAATCTCTGAGGTGAAGAGACTTTTCGATGGCACTTACTTCATAGCTTGAGTCCAACTTATCCTCCAAGCCCCACTATATTCCCTATTCGTAGCAAATGTCAGATTGCATATTCCTGAAGAAAGGTGCTTGTACTTTTGCTCTCAGACCAATATCTGCCCTCGTCCTGTTCTTCACTAACATCAAAACTCTGGCTATCAAAAAGAAGTGCTCGCTTCAATAATTCTTATCATCTAACGCCCTGACATCTTCAAACTTCACAGAAAACTCCTTCTTGGAGAGTAAATAATAGAGGATGGAGGGTTACTATACCAGATGTGATTTGATTAAGTGCTTATGAGAAAAAAACGTGTTTCAATTCAATGTGGAAGGAGGCTACTTCTTTTTCTAGATGCAGGATAGTGAAGGCAAGGTAGTCGCACATTTTTTTAAATTATATTTTTGTCCAGCCACCAATTTGTCCAGTTAGGAATCATCAGAGCTTTTTTTTCTATTTTTGAATAATTGAGAGTGGCAGTACATCTGCAATCAAATAAGAGGACATTCCTACTTAAACTTTTCGGAAAATATCAGTGTTATGAGAATTTTTTTTTTTTTTTTTTTATTGCCCATAAGATTTTATTACTTTTATTCCGAAACTTTAAATATTTTGAATATATTTCGATCCAACAACATATATAATGGTATATAAAAATAAATATAATTGTAATTTTTTTAAATTTACTCAATACCAATTCAGTATTACATGTTGAGAATGTTTCAATAACTCACTTTTTGAAAGCATTAACGCAAATTACCTGAACAGAACTGCTCAGCTACAGATATTTTGATAACTTTTTTCCACTTTGGTAGCTATGTTTTGTATTATTTTTGTTTGTATTTAATATTATCATTAATAATTTTTTTTTACATTAAACTTTTATTTATTTATTACATTCTGCTAAATAAAACATTTTGTAATTTGATCACAATGAAGTAAAAATGACATTCGATGTCAATAACATGAGGAGAGAAGGTGACCAATGACATCATTCTCAAATTATTCACTGACTATGTCCCCAGGAGGTCACGGGGCCATCTTCGTTTGAGTCGATGGGGAGGGTTTTAGGGGTTGGAGTTGGAAGACATGTTCTGTGCTAGTGGATTAGGATGGTATGTATGGTAGTTTACAATGGAAGAGGCTGAAGCGGGAAAAATTAGATCCTGAACGAAAGGAATATTAAAATCGTGGTGAAGAGAGGACTTGAATACGTAATAGGGAGCATTTGTGATTATTCGAATGGTTTTGGATTGAAAGGACTGGATTCGTTTGGTGTTGGAAGGCTTGGCGGCACCAAGGATTTCTACTCCGTAAGTCCAGATTGGTCGTAATAAGGGTTTGTAGAGCGACAGTTTTTTCTCTATCGTAAGATTGGATTTCTTATTCATGAGTCTGTATAGAAGTCCATATCGCCGATTGAGTTCTTTTCTTTTAATTTTAGTATGTTCGCCCTATGTAAGTCGTGAGTCAAAATGGAACCCAAGGTAACGAACGGAAAATAGATGTTGTAAAGGAATATTATTAAATTTCACAATTTCAGGGAAGCCTTTTTCCGCAGTTGGAAATTAACTTAAACGCATTTAGCTTCATTGATTTTTATTCTCCATTTGCCAAACCATTGTTTGATTTTTTCTAGGTGATCTTGAAGGTTTTTAGAAGCAGTTTAAGGATCGGGATGGGAGGATAGGATAGATTTGTCGTCCGCAAATAAAGCTAAGAGGGTACTTGGATGGTTAGGGATGTCAGCAGTGTACAGGATAAACAGGATAGGTCCAAGCACACTACCTTGAGGAACTCGCACTTCCACTTGGTAGAAATCGGAGTAATCTAATCCTTGCCAAACCCAAAAGAAACGGTTGGATAAGTAAGACTTAATGATAAGGTAAGTGTTACTAGGAAGTATGGATTTCAGTTTAAACAGAAGACCACTGTGCCAGACTCTATCAAATGCTTGAGAAACATCCAAAAAAGCTCCTGGGCAGTACTCTATGCGCTGAAGGGAGGAGGAAATGTAGTCTACGACGCGAAACACTTGCTGACAGTAGAATGCTTACTTCTGAAGCCGAACTGATGATTTTGGAGGGTATTGAACGGTTCTATTGAAGGCATCATTCGTTTTAACAGTATTTTTTCAAAAACCTTTGAAAGTGTAGGAAGGATACTTATAGGACGATAGGATGGGGGTTGTGTGGTGATTTTCCAGGTTTGGGAAAAATAGTATTATATCAGAATATTTCCAGAGTAGAGGGAAATGGGTAGTTCTGAATATGCAATAATAAATGTAGGTCAAGAATACAATTGCCTTCTTGGGAAGATTACAGACAGGTCTAAGGTATTAGCGCGAGGAGTAAATGTTTGCTTGAGGAGCTGGTAAAACATTACGGCCTTGTCTTTGTCAGAAGAGGCCTAGGAACCATCTCCTCGACGAGCATTAATAATAAATAAGTTTTTGTTTTTACATAAATATATAAAATAGAGTCTGTATTTGTAAGTCTTCCTACTTTTTCAGATGTCCCCTTCATAAAGCCCTAATGAATCCTGAATGGGTGAAAATGACAATAATAATATAACAGAAAAGAAAATGCCTTTCTCTGTATGCATCTTTTTTTTTCTTTTTTTTTTCTTTTTTTTTGGCATGTCAACCAAGCACTTTGGTCATTAATGCCATTTATGTGGGGTATCGATGAAAAGAGTGCGAAAGAAGAGAGCAAGAAAACAAAAACAAAAACATGATGGAGGTCGGCATTCCAGGACGCGAGCAAATTAGGATGCAGCCATGAAGGAGGAGACACAAAAGGAGAGCCATGCCCCAGCACGAGGCAACCGGCGACGCCGAATTCGACCTCCGTAATTGACTTCCAGCTCATGTCAAGTCCATCTTGATAAGTCTTTAGTGAAATGCCTGGCCTGTGAACGAGGGTGTGCACGGTGGGACCAGGCCGTCCAAACCCTCCAAGTCGGCTGTAATAGAAGAGGCCAAAACCGGCGCCGCAAGCCGCCTCGACCCAAAGGCAGAATCCCCGTCCGCCCCATCCCCCATATGCCCCATTAGCTATCACAACTATTTTTACTCACTAAGAGTTAATTATTATTTATTCAATAAATAATTACTTTGATAAGTTCTAATTACTGCGATTAGATCTGGTTATAAAAAAGAGTATCTTTAAGAAAATTTATTAAACGGTCCATTGTATGTGAATCGTTCCCTAACATTTCTTTTAAGCTTGTTGGGAGGTTAAAGTGTCGTATTTTATCTGCATACTTTACGCATTCAGTTAAAATATGTTTCACGAGAAGAGAGAGGAACCTGACAATCTTCACATATCGGTGGAGGTTTTTCGCCATAAGACCATGGGTTAGTTGAGTGTGCCCTATTCTTAGTCTAGACAAAATTACTTCTTCGCGTCTATGCTTTCTGACAGATGAATTCCATAGACACACAGTGTTCTTGATTTCTCGAAGTTTGTTTTCTCTTACATGGTAGACCATTGATCCTCCCATTTACTTATTACTATTTTTTTAACGAATGATATTATGTCATTACAGAGGGGAACTATGATGGAAGTGTAATGGGGAAATGATCGCTGCTGTACGAATCGCCATGGACTTTCCAATATATTGTTGATGCTAAAGATGGGCTACGTACTGAGAGGTCTATTGATGAGAAGTTTCCGGTTCTGGAACAGAAGTTTGTAGGTGATGAATCATTTGGTATAAATTAGCCATCCTCCTCCTCCTCCTCCTCCTCCTCCTCCTCCTCTTTCTCCTTAGCAATCCTCCTCCTCCTCCCTCCTTCTCCTCCTCCTCCACCATCCTTCTTAGCAATCCTCCTCCTTCTGCTTCTCCACCATCCTTCTTAGCAATCCCTCAGCAACCTCCTTAGCAAACCATCCTCTTTAGCAATCCTCCTCCATCCTCNCTTCCCCCCTCCTCCCACTTCCCCTCCCTCTCCACCTCCCCCTACTTTTTTAGTGACCTGAATGGTTTTTTATCTCTTTTTCTTTAATGTAGGACAAACACTGTGGATGTAGTGGCTCATGTTCTCCGTTACAGTTAGTACAAAAAGGAGTATTGTCACAATTCATTTCTGCATGTCCAGCTTGTGAGCATTTTTTACAGTTTGGAGTTGTGATGCCACAGTTTCCTGTGATGGGTCCAAACTTATAACAATTAAAACACCGTTATGGTAATGGTATATAAGGAGTGACATTTAGCTTTAGGTAGGTAGGTAGGATCGGGTTTAGGAGCGATCAACCCTTAGATTATTACGCCCTTTTTTAGCTTTAGGTATCCTGATTCAATAAATGAAGATGTGCAAAATGTGAGAATAAATATAGGAGTAGGGCCTTTTGTCTTGTTAATTATTTGTTCGACTTCTATAACATTTTGTGACTGCAACTCACTTAATATTTCAGTAGTCGATACGCACAATAATTCAGTGGAATATATTATCCCTTTACTACTGTTTAATCTTTGATGTGATTCAGATGTTACTGGGATATCAAAAAAAGATTTTTAATTTAATAATTTTGATGACTGAGTGTCATTATGACATTCAAACAAAATACTCTAATCTCGAAGTTTCTTATATTGATAGCTTCATTGGCACAGGCCGTTATAGCCTTATTTATAATAAAAGGTGAGACATTTTTAAGGTCTCCCTCTCCTAATTTCTTGAAAATGACAAATTTAATTTATTGTTCAACATACTTACGATTATGTTCAGGTAAGATGTTAATATTTTTATTTTCAAAAGTTTTTTGTTTTTTCCGTCATGAAGGAGGAGACAAACGGAGAGCCATGCCCCAGTAAAATGTAACTTTTATTACCTTAATAGTAATTATAAAATTAAAATAAAACAAAATAGTAAGAAAGAAAAAAATAAACTAAAAGAAAATTAAAATGAAAGAGAAATGAGATATAAAAAGTTAGATAAGTGTACTCAGCCGATCCGTTCCAGATGAGGTCAACCTAATACTGTTTTTCATATTAATTTTAGTTTCAGATCCATACATATCAATAATATAAAAACTAAAAATCAATGCACTCGAGCTAATTAATCACAATTATTCAATAAATATTTTTAACAAAAAATGTATAACGTTATTTTTGAAATTAAATTTCATGATCAACTTCATGCAATTCAATTTCAAACTTGAAGTCAGGATTCACTTTATTAAGTTTTGTACATCCATATCCAACCCACAAGTCATCTTTATGGGGACACATTTTAAGGTGTCTACCATATAGTATTTAAATAATACTTATTATGAAAAGTAATCTGCAAAAAGCAACCTTATGATATTCAACTCTATAACCTTTTTAATCCATTTTTCAATCAAAATAAAGAATACAAAACACTTTAAATAATAAAGAATAAATAAATAAAGAAAATATAAGAATATAAGAAACTATTTTTCTTAAGTTTGCCAAATAAGTTTAATAACGTCAAGACAAACATTCCACTTTTTTATTCAGTTAAAACATAATGTCTCTTAAAGAATCTGACCTCTTTGGATACAACTCAATCTCTCGGCCTGCTTCTTTGAAAGCTGATAACTGTTATATTTCCCATTTTGTTGAAAATTATATTTTGATATTATTTAGGAGTTTTATTTTTTCAAGATTGCTTTGAAATGGAAGAAGAGGATGTTGAAAACAAGAATTTGGTTGGTATGAAGTAGTTTTAACACTTACTTCTGTAATATATTATTTTTATCTAGATTTATCTTTCTGCTAAGAGGTATGTTGCTTCATTTAAATTAATGCCCAAAAATGCTGGACAGACTATAAATAGATTTTGGAATTTTTGTATGGGACCAAAACATTTATACTTATTTACCTCATGGTATTTTAATTAATATACAAATATCCCTAATTTGTGTGAATTTTTTAAAACTTGTTTTCACTTCATTTTTGGACGGTTACATATTCCGAGTATTTTTTGACAATTCATTGAGTTTTATCTTTGTAAGAAATATCAGCTTTATACTAAATTAAAATGATTCCTTCCTCTGTCGTGACATGAATAAATTCTTCATTTTTATCTATTTATTTTCCTCAGTTTAATGCTTAAAAAGTATCAGTTCTTGATTTCGTTTTTTTATTTCTTTCCATAGCAAATATCTTACAATGTTAGATTTTTTATCCCTTTATAGGAATATGTTGGTGAGCAAATTAGTGTTAGTTTCATTTCTCCATTATGAGTCAAAAAGAAACAAAATGATTGTGCAAAGATAATTTAGGTTGTAAATATTTGTTTCTTTAACTATATCTTTAGTCTTCATAAATTAGTAATTATTCATAAGCTAAGTAAACAATTTCCAAAAGCCAAATCCCCACTTTAATAATTTTTTTTGGGATTACCTAATCTCCAAGGGATTACCTTTCCTTATAAATGCTACAGTAAATAGACAAGCTTTCTTTTTTTGTCATTTTACTATTTAACAAACTGTGAAGAAATTACTTTTCTAGCTGCTGATCAAATAACTGGCAGGGCAGTTATTCTGAAGACGAATTTGATTTGAACATCATTTTTAAAGATCAATTCGATTCAGCTCTTTCCTTACTATTTTTATTTCAAATATAATCCACTTATTGTTGATTTAATTTTTCAAGGGAGTTAAGATTGTAAATAAACGAATTGGAGAAATCCCCTGTTTTCGAGACAGCTACTTCTATGGAATATGGAGTGGACTTTTTGGAGGATTTGCTTACTTCATGTTTACGAGCAAAGTTCGAAAGGCAACCCATGTTGGCATAGGATCATATGCTGTATCGACTCTTGCTTTCTGGTAATCTTTAATTTTTTTGTACATAACTTCTATACCATTAAGTTTTCCCTCAAAACAAAACTGACTAATAATTAAAACTTTAATTCTGGTCCCTTAACTTCATAAATAAGTTTAATCTTTAACTCTTCATTTTTGAAAAATAATATCTGATTAAATTAAAAATATTGATGCACAGTTATTTGTTTAATGCCTTATTTCTGAAATTATTTAATCCAGGCATTTGGTTAAAACGTGCATTTTTTTTTTTTTTTTTTTTTTTTTTTTTTTTTTTTTTTTCAAGGTCAAGATTATTGTTCAGTGATGCCGTAATTATTAGGTGATAATTTTATAAAATCTTAACTATCTTTACAATCTTACTCTGTTAATGTTCTTTTCTTTTTCTGTTAATTTTAACTTGCCATCATTTTTCTCTTACTTTAAATTTTGTTATTACTCTTACTGTTTTCTCTTTTTGTTAGTCGTCTCTTTCTAATAACTCTACTCCACTGTTCTTCTGGCCCTCTGCCATACTGCTCTACTGATATGGTTCAGGTTGGCTTACCATTGACTTTTTTGAGTGACCTCAATGATTAAACTTTTTTCTATCTATATTTCATTCTAATCAGATAGTTGAATTTAGTTTTAGTGAATTCTCAGTGAATACAGTCATGAGATTGTTCTCATGATGGATTGTGAGTGTGTTGTGCAATTTTGAACATTTTTTTTTTTTTCACATTTAATGCAACAAACATAATATTTAGTTTAGTGTAATGAAACTCAACACTTGTTCAACTGAAAAAAATATTTAATTTAATCTTAATTAATATATCTTTATTAATAGTTGTTCAATTTTGCTCAATAACTAACTCAGCCTTTCTATTTAGATTTTAAAGTTATATTTGCCAAATTTCAATAGGAAGAACAACTGTTCTTAATTGTAGCTTAAAGTTAGTTAGTTGAAAAATTTTTGGTTTGGACAAACTCCCATTATTATTTGTGAAACTGTTAAAATGAGTCTCTTATGAATAAATAAACCTGTGTTAGGTTTCAATACTTGGAATATTATGCCCACTACATCGAAAATTTTTGTTATTCAGAAAATTGAAACACTAAGTGTGATCTTAACAATAAATCCAAATGCAAATTTTCAAAATTATGGTACTGCATAATTCACAGACATAAATCAGTTCCTGCATCACAATTTTCTTCATTCCCAAGTACTGGAAAGAATAATATTATCTCTGTGTTATTGCCTTAAAAATAAGCCTTACAATTTCCCCCTTTTGGACAAAATGAACTGCTTTGGCCACTCTATAGATTCAAAATTAATCATGCTTTTATATGTTGATTGAGCTCAAAAGAAGTTTTAATCAAGTATCCAAATTTTTGTGATCTAAAAATTTAAGTAATTTTCACATATGGAAATATTGGTATCTTTTGAAAAATTTCTATAGATTTTCACCAATCTTTCATTGGAAAAGTTAAAAACATGTTTGTTTGTTTTTTTGTTGTTTTTTTTTTGTTTTTTTAGTCTTGGGATGTTTATTTATGACTAAATGATGTGTAGAAGGGGGTTTAGAGGAAGGGAAAATTGAAAAATCATCAATATAGTCATTATTTTGCAGATATACAAATATTTGTAAAATATTTTATGGAGAATGTAATTTTGATTGTTGGGCAAAATCTCTAAGATATAGACACCAAAATTAGTATTAAGTATTTTTAATGTAAATGGATGAATAAATTCATTTTTGGTTTAAATCAGATGAGGGGGGTTTAGGGGGAGGCCAAAATTTATAATTGATATCTTTGTTGTTGTTTTTTTTAGTTATAAAAAAATTAATAGAATATAATGGGAGCGCCAATGACCTCAGGAGTCAATGCAGAAAAAAAAAAAAATATAATGGGTGTTGATTATATTAAAAGATGCTATTTGTCGTTATCTCTTATTTATGTCCAACTTAATGAAACAAAAAATTAATTAGTTTACTTAGTTCCTGTGTAATAGATATTTATTGTTTATAGTAGTATTTCAGGCCTTTCTAAATGGAAGTAGCTACCCAATCAAAAAGTTTCTTCAGAGCTCTTCAGAAAGAAGTAGAAACTTTCTTTTCTACTTAAGAAACTTGAAAAGATTATATATATA
>KZ807403.1:474518-494775 GCA_000696205.2 Oncopeltus fasciatus
AGAACTGTTGTTTCAGGCAGTCCATGAACTCTGGCCGCGTATCGTTGGCTTCGGCCGTCTTCGATCAACGCCATAATTCGCGCAACAACCTCTGTCGTCAAAACCATTTTTAATCTTTTAAAATTATGAATTTTCTCTTTAAGAAAGAAAGTAAAAAAGAAACGCCAATCAATGTGTTTCTGGAGACAAACTGAATTCAAAATTATGAATTTTTCCTTTAAGAAAGAAAGGAAAGAAGAAACGCCAATCAATGTGTTTCTGGAGACAAACTGAATTCAAAATTATGAATTTTTCCTTTAAGAAAGAAAGGAGAGAAAAAGTCCATTTTCAGTTTATATCATTAATCCTGGAGAGGATTAAGACATTTGTTGTCAAAACATAAGGAATCATACTCCCATTTAATCTGTCGTGCCAGTTATTACACTGCACACAAAAATAATTATTTAATCTGCATTTTTCAGGTAAAATTCCAGGTGCGCCGGTTTTTTTGTCCCCCAGTGTATATATATTCTATATTTAAGATAAAATTTGCCATGTTATATGTTTATTTTGTACTCAATGATTATTGATCATTTTTTTGTATAGTTACTCACTCCCTTCCATGGGATAGCTGAGCTTTATGTTAAATAAAGTGATATGAATAGAATCAATTTTGATCTTAATAGTTTCGGACCAACCAACTCTGCTAATAAACTGTTACAGGGCTTACTGTAGGTGGAATTATAATCAGAATTTGAAAGAGTCTATCTTGCTGAAGGAGTTCATGTTAGAACAAATCGCCCGCGAGGGTACAGACGTTGACCCTCCTTCTGCTGTCACTGTCTGAAGGGTCAAAGATTAGACATTCAAGCTCCCCTCAGAGCTTCCTATGCAAATCTGCAAAGTCTCAATGCAAGCTGTTTACTATGCTGATATATTTTATTGTGACTGTTGACTTTAACATAGTCTGAGTTGAAGAAGTACTTTTCTCTGGAATTTTGTCTGGATTTTACTCTTTTTTTTTAACAAACCTTGAATATGATCTAAACTTCCAAGAACTCTTCTGGTTTGGAAATATTAAATATGTATTTACAGTTATATTAATATTAATATTAAATTAATATTTAATATCATTTTTGTAGGAATTTTAGTGTTGTATATATTGTATAGTGTTACTTATGTATGTAAATATATATTTTAAAAAAGTATTAATGTTAAATAATTCTTATGGTTGGTGATTATTTGGCCTTCGAGGATTTTGTGTGAAATTAATATGGATTTCAGCCAGGATGAGAAAATAAAATATAACAATTTTTGCCTATTATTTTATTTTTTGCCAATGTTCTGACTTGTAAGCCCGAGCATTTTTTGTCATCATCAGGAAGACATCTACGACGGGGGTGTCTGGTCACATCATAAACTGCAGAACAACTCTTTGTTAAACTGCAGTCTACGATCTGACCAGACATCCTCCTCAGAGATATCTCCATACATCATTATTGCCCTGATGATAATTCACAAAGTAAGTCGAAACAACTATTATTAAAATAATTACAAAAGTAGTTACAAAGGGACAAATGTGGACTATATGAAGTGTTCCCCAGTATATCATTCTTTGTCAAGAGCACAGTGTGAGGTCTGACAGTATTATGAAGATGACATCACCAAACTTCTTTTGCAGGGTTAGGTGTCTTGCTAATTGTAAAAGCATAGTAAGCTACATTTACTGCCCAAAGAAAGTTGTTACAAGAACTTTTCGGCTGAAATATTAGTTTTGCATTTCACTGGTTGGTCTACAGTTACAGCTTTCATCCTTCCCTTTCCTTTCAGACCCTATTTGATTGAGGAGTGTAATAATGCCTAAAAAACCTTCCCTTGTATGAGTGATATCCAAGCTGACCTGTTTTTAATTTTCTTCAACAGCCTAGGAACCTACTGTGCACTAATTTTTCTGAAGCTTAGATAATCTATAATAAATGATAATATACTTTAACATAGTCTGAGTTGAAGAAGTGCTTTAATAATCGAGGTCGATAAGAGTTACTTAGTTCTAAAAATCGAGGTCGATAAGAGTTATTGAACATGATCCCTGGTTAAATATTGAAGAAATTCATCAGTTATGGGGAAACTGATGAAATTTCTTCAATATTTAACCAAGGATCATGTTCAATAACTCTTATTGACCTCGATTATTAGTATGATCAGTCCTCAGGTGCCTATGTAAGACTAAGGTATATGGACAAGGCCTAATGCAAAGCAAAATATTAAAATACCTTCAGACCAGTTTGACCTTTTACTTTGGTTTATCCTGCATTCAAAATATTTGGTGTTATATCCAGGCAGCGGCCTGGATATTGCTCCTTTTCTAGGAGAAAAACTTTAACATAATAATACATGAAAGAAGAGAGCCACCATGTTAATCTGAAGTTAATTCTTTTGACTTGAAAAAGTTCATACTGCATTAATATATGCAGATATTACATTTTTTTTTTTTTTTTTTTTTTTAAGTTTGGAGAAGGTTTGAACATTAAATTTTATAGAAGTTTGGAGGCTTAGAAAAAAATCTTTCTTGATGCAAGCTGAAACTCCATGAAATAATGTCATTTCGTGCAATGTCAGTAAAGCTTCAGACACTTCTGAAAGATTAATTTGTTTGGCTACAAATAGAAAAATAAGTTTTAGATTAATTACTAATAAAAGAAAAACTACTAACATTATATTTCAGTGTAAAATATGCTTTTAACAAATGAATACATGTAATTGAATAAAAAATATTTGTTATAATTAATTTGGCTTCATGAATAATGCAGCTTCTTAATTGTATTGATTAGCTTCCTTAAATAAAATATTAACTCTATTATTTAAATAACATTCCTAAAATAAAACTTTCAGTTACATATAGATCATCAAACAAATTGTAAGTTATAAAATAATAAACCAAAAATATTACTTTTAGAGTTATATTTTGAAATTAAAGTATTAAAATTAATCTCTTCATAAAGTTGTCACATTAAGTTCCCATCCTCAAATATAGTTACTTACTTATACGGCACAACTCATTACTAGGTGTGGGCTACCTCTAAAAGTCTCCACCAGGATTATCTTTCTTGTACTGCAGCTTTCCAGTCTTTCAGAAGACCTTTATCCGCAGCCTCATCTTCCAGCCATCTTTTCATTGATCAGCCTACCCTCCTTGTAGCTCCTCCATTATCAAGAAAAATATTCTTCTTATATAATAAACTTGTTTGTTAATTAAATAACTAGTTTATGAAAACAGACTTCAAAGAAATTAACCCTCTAGGCCTTTCTGAAGTCTGGCCTGAGACGGCTATTACTGTACAATGACTCTATACCTGTGTTTTCCAAGTAAAACTTGACATTTTCATTTAGTTTTTTTGGCACAGTTTATCTATATGACAAGTGTTCGACATGTCAACTCATATTGGACTGTTGAGCTATATACACCGCAAGATAACTGAATAGCTGGCCAATTGACACCTTTTCTAGAGAGTATTATCCAATCATTCATTAATCTTCTAAGCATTACCTCTCCCCTCTACCTACTTTATATACACCTATTCTAGTTCCTGTGCTGTTCTCCTACACTTATTCGAATTCTTGTTCTTATCAGCCTAATAATACAAATAATTATAGTGCAGTACTCGGTGTGTAAAAAAGTCTGTGTGTAGATACTCCATTACTAGGGACAGCAAGAGTTCCCTAGCTGGTATCTTGTGCACTTTAATCTATCATGGAAAGTGTAGTAATATTGAAAACTCAGATATTGAGTCAGTAGTAATCAGCTGGTCCTGTACTAAATGTGAATTGAACACAAGAAGGGGATGTTATTAATTATATGCAGGGGGTAATGAAGATGATCTCCAGGAAAGTCGAAGAAATTAAAACTAGTGTATTAAATAAATTTAAAAAACTTTAATACTCCCTAAATAAGCAAAATGAAGCTGCTATCAAAAATGCTGAACTACTTTATTTATTGAAAGTCTTCACCATATTAAAAGAATTCCGTGTTGAAAGTCTGTCACTTATGCCAAGGTCACTTTATATAAAGTTTCTAATAGGCCATTCATTACTGGTTTAGCAGCAAGAGATGGGTGTTCTAGCTGCAAAATGACTATTGGAGCAAAACATTTTCTGAGTTTTCAATGGAAAATCTAATAAAATTATTTAACTGCTGTTTAAATGAGTAATAAATATTGTAAATAATCATTTTTTAAATGGGTTGTTTAAGGTAATAACGCATTTTCAGTCATAATGTAGTGTGCTATTCATAAATTCTTGAAATGGGTGATCAGAGTTAGTGTGACACAATATTCAAGGTTTATAGGTTTTCAGTCATATTTAACTTTCCTACAAAAGAAACATTGGTTAACTTATGTTTTTAATAAGTCTTTCATTCTGGAGGAGTAAGCGCTTGAGTTTATTGTGTTTAAAGCTCCCCTGCCAATTATTTCTTATTGGTCCTCGTCTGAAATAATGTTTTTGCATTAATTTTTACATAATTTAATTTTAACTGTGGGTAAAATATTCTTAGTAGGCTTCATATGGGGTATTACATTTTAAATTTATAGAAGTGTATACTACTAGTACTGTTTCCATGGGTAAGTTGTGTATAATGAATTTATTTTTTCCATGTAGCTTTTTGTGGGTGACCTTACCAATTTTTATCTTTTTAAACATTAATAGGCCTGTCAAATTCTTTGATTTGTGGTCCCTTGAGCCTCTGATGGTGGCAACGTCTGAATCTCCTTCAAGTGGTGGATTATGTTTTTATTTTGTTGTGCCATATGCAAAAGTCTGTCTATCTCAGAATCATTTTCTAGTGTGTTAAGGAAATTTGATGTCCGTTTTATTCTTGAAAGTGTGTTCACTACTATATTTTTCCTTCTCATTTATGTCAAATTGTCAGCCAGGTGGAAAAATCATTTCATCTGACTGCTATTTGTGTTTTCATAGTAAAAACCCAGAAATTGGCAATTGTCTTATCTAACAAGTAAGGTTTAAAGTGGTTACACGATCAAACAACTGATAATAGCTCTCTCATTATAGAATATTTTTGTTCTGCTGCTGAGAGTCCTCCAGGCATAAGCTATTCAGTGTTCCCTTACATCTGAAATTTGGGATAGTAAGTCTCACAAGTAATTTCTGTCTTATCAAGCTGATTATGTTTTAACAATCTCTCAAAGACTTACGAAAAATAGGTTAAGTGTTTTTTCAAAGTTTTGCTAAATACAATAATTTCATCTATATAAACTAAGTTTTTTTTATTTCCTCATCTTTTGTCAAGTTCCATGGGATAATGACTTCTTGGTTATTTTCTTCCTCGTTATACTCTGATCGAGTGGATTATCTGACTGTTTTTATGTATATATGTTTTAATTTTATTGATAATGTGTACATTTCATGGTTTTGTTTCTATAGGTCTTCTTCATACCTAGTTCCAAAAATTTCCATCCTGTCAGTATATTCTACTGGAACAAGCTGTATGGTTCAATTTTTTATGTATTAGTTGTTTCAATGTGTTTTCTGTTCTTAGTGTTGTGGGTATTCCTTCATTTCTTAGTAAGGTTGTATGTTTCAGATCCTATGTAAGTTTTTGTTAATCTTCATTTTGTCAGTTCTCTTGCGTTTTTTCATTGCAGCTTTTTTAACAAGTTGCTTTTTAAGTGGTTTATTTGTACCAGTTATTGTGAGCGATTGTACATACGTTTCATTTTGCATGGAGTGATTTCATATCACAAGCACAGTGATATCGTTAGTTGGTTTTCTATATATTCTATAGATTAAGTTAGTTTTTTGTCTTCCTCCTCTATTGCGTGTGATGTTAGGTTAGTTAAGTTGTTAAGGACTGTGAGAATATCCTCTCTCTTTTTTTTTAATAGTATGCAAAATAAGTCTTCCACGTATCCATAGTAGTGTTTTATGTATGTCTCTTCATGGTGTTCTTAATGTGTTCGGATTATATATGTTGAATAAATGTGTCCATTAGATGTCAGGTTCCCATTCCACATTCATTTTTGGTTTGCATAGTTGATTGTCGAACAAGAAGTCCTGTTTTAAAATTGTGGAAGTTATGTCCGTTAGTTCCTCAATGTATTGTTTGTATTATAAAATATTTTTGAAATTATATTCACAATTCATCTCTTCCATTCTTTTTTAATCTAATAATAAATTATACTTATTGCTAAAATGAAAAATATGATACTAAACTGATAATTACCTGCTCAGCCCTAAGAATGGGGCACAAAATACCCTCTTTGAATAAGTTTATTCTATCATTTTGTTGTGATCCTTTACGTGGTGAGCAATGTTTGAGCACAGTCATTAACATGGTGTGATTTTAGTCATGTTTGTGGTGTTGGGGTGTCCTCTAAAAAAATTTTCCTGTTTCTGGGGAATCCACTATTGATAATATAAAGGTTGTCTTATTTTTGTAGTGGGTAAATATTTGGCCTATGAGTCTGTTGGTTGTTATTTGGGAGAAATTGTTCAGGCAGAAACATAATGTGAGTTATTAAAGTTTCTTGATTTGATAGTTAAATTATTCTTTGAGGTAAACCAGATTAAATAGTCAAGGAGAAAAAAAAATTTTGATTTCTGGGAACACATATCTCGTTTCCCAGTTTCTTTACCTGAATCCCAATTGTCTATAATTTTGGTATCCTGTGTTTTTTACAAGAATAGCCAATCCACAATGTGAGAAACTTTGTTTTGAAGAACATTTCCCAAGTCATTAAGATTTGAGTGGGTCATATGAAATAAGAAATCACTTAGTTTCTTGCGTAAGAGTGATTTGACATGATAATTAATTTCTTTAAATTTAGTTCTAAAATATTACACACTCCAGCATTCTCTTTTTTAATTTTAGGGAAAAAAATGTTCTAATCTTAGTTATTCTGCTAATAAATTGGAACAATTTTCCTATAAAATGGTCTTGCATAATAAAGATCGACGGACAGCTGTTTAACAGACGTAGAGTCTTTAAGGAGAATATTTGAGAGCTTCACTGGGCTTAGCTCATTATCCTATGTCTTGTCAAAATAATTGAATTTTATGCCATCTGTTAGGTCAGTCAGTTTACTCACAAATCGACCTGATGTGTTCATCCTGACCACCCTCCCAAGGAGGCCAAGGGACCTACTCCAGCCAGTTTAGTTAAAATACCAAGGGAGTGAATGCACTGGGATTTTTCTCCCCCTCTCACTTCCTCCCTAGTCTCCTTCTTATCCTAGGATAAGGAGAAGATGGGTGCCGGATAGTCTATCGCGGGTTAACCTGGGCTCCTCTCTGAGGACGGGTTACGTCCCGGGATAGACGAGCAAAGACTATTATTATGTACCCCATCAAAAATTATAGTGTATGATATATGTACAGAATAATTTTTTTTTTTTAATAAAGAGTTTTTATACATTTAGACAATGTTCCCTTAAGACCCAGCATAGCAGGTCAGATGGTTGTATTTGGGCTAGTCCTTTTATTGTCTTTGGACAATATTCTTAATGTCTAATCTTACTAGTAACTTACTAACCCAACTATTTAGTGTTGCGATATGCCCAGATGAGAGGTTACGTATCACAATATGGACACAAACAGGGTGCGCTAATAGTAAGGAATTTTTAATAATAATAGTAATTTTTTAAATTTTAATCCACTATTAATGCACTCAGCCAAAGGTTTGCTATACAGAAAATATAGGGCAAAATCTAAATCTAGTCATAGTGCCTTTTATACTGTGAATATTAACCAGCACATTACTAGATACAAAAAACATGTAGAAAGTATTTAATAATAAAGTTTTATTTTTTTTTTTTTTTAAAGTCATAGTACCAGCGTGTATAGGTTAATTTCCTTGAGAAATATCTACCAAAATCCCTTTGAGCATTTCAAACAAATTTAAATCAAATCATGCAGAAGCTACATAAACCAAGCAAATTCCTCAGTATTGTAATTAATAGATATTTTTATTTAAACTTTTCATGCCTTGTTAACCCATCATGCAGAAGCAGCATAAACAAAGTTTTATGTGTGTATATAATTTTCAACAGACCATATTTTTAGCTTCTCTTAATGTTAATGTTAATGAAAAGCTTGATTTCCCCATATTTTATGTAAGAATGAAACTTTGAGGTTCAAGCCCCCATATTTTTGATATACAGGAACCAAATAATGTGTTTAGTCTTTATGATGCAAACTGTTGAAGGATTTATTTTGTTCCTAAAATCAAATGAATGGGTGGGTGGATCATAGGAAGACTACAAGTTATACTGATAAAACTGATATTTTGATTTTATTACTTTTAAAAAAAGCTTGATAAAACCAAAGTGCAATGCAATTTTCTACAATTTATATTACAAAAAATGTTTATTAAGAGGAACATACAAATTATAAATCTATCAATCAATGTTCAGCACTTCCCCCTCTTTCTTCTCACACAGTGTAGGGTCACCTAAATGTTCTCACCTTTTACACTTACTGCCCTCTTTAATTAAACATGGGAAGTCTGCTTTATAAGTGGAGAATCACTAGTAGACTACTTTCTTCTGAATAGAGAAATGCTCTAGGAAAATGGGTTAATGAAATTCAGCCTGAATTAATTTGTCTTGGAATCTTTCATATTTTCTGCTTAATTATTCAGTCAAGTGATAGACTAGAGGTCCAGGAGGGAAATACATGTTAAGGATATGTTTATTTATAACCTACATTGGAGTCTGTTGTCAGCACTGACCACTTGATTTACCTCCGTCCAATCAATGATTGGGGCTGATAGTTCCTTCCTGCACACCAACATTCTTCTAGTCATTATAATCAGAAGCAACGAAAGAAAGAATAAAGAAAGCACCAAGATAACTAAAATTCATTCCTTCGGCGCAGGAGTCCAGTGCATTGACCAATGTACTTGACCCCCCCCCCCCCTCAGCATAATTAGGTAAATACAATATTCCAGGAAGAGGGCAAAGAAAGTTAAATTCAGACAGATAGATACAAAATGAATGATTATAATAAGTCTTAAAGTAAATTTATATAAATGATTACCTCTAAAGAAGAAACATTTAGGCACCAAACCACAAAGGTGCATTAACCTTCAATTATTGTCAAATTTTTTTTTTTTTAATTCTTTTAGTAATATAAAAAAAAGCAATTTAGATTATTCCAAAATATGTGACTTGAAACCTAAATGAGCTTTCTAAAAAGTGTTTAAATATAATTTTTTAAAACTTTAAACATATAAATGAATATATTTATTTATGTTAAAGTATAAATGTTAAAATCATAATTGTTGGAATATCTAAAGTAATTATTGAACATATTAAATATATACTTGTAAATTATTGGATTTATGTACATTGAATCAATTTTGTTTTCATACACTTGCAGTGTCTTGAGATTCCTGAAAAATAAAAATTATCAAAATTAAAAGATAGGTCAGTAAAAATATGCTGTTAGTAGGCTCCATGCTGAGCTATGTCCACTGATATAATATATATGCTAAACTGATAGTCATACAAACAGATTAAAAGCTGGAGACAGTAGTCCACTGCCTTTAAGACAAATAAGAGATCTATTTCTAATCTTTTATATAGAATAATAAGTCAAAGAACTTGCATTCTAGTAATAATTAAAATGGAAATTTAACAGCTAAAGGCTAATCAAACAGACAATTTATCTTCGTGGAATTAACATTAAATACAAATAGGTGTTCAAAACTAGCTTGCGCACCAACAAGAAAGTTAATATTATATTTACATTTACATGATGCTAGTGAAGAGACAATTATTGTAAGACAGCATAAAAGCATATAATTCTTGATTATGTGTGAACACATCAGGTCGATTAGTGAGTAAACTGACCTAACAGATGGCATAAAATTCAATTATTTTGACAAGACTTAGGATAACGAGCTAGGCCCAGTGAAGCTCTCAAATATTCTCCATTTGAACTTAAATCAAAACCTGGAGTCATGAACATTTGGTACAGGTGGCAATTCTCTACTAATTTTCACATTATTGTGTCTTGTTTTAAATTTTACTTTCAACCAACAGTAATAGTTAATGAAAATTGTCTGCAGTCATCCTCAAACCTGATATATATTCTAATAGGTCCCTTATCATTTGAAATATCATGATGTAAGTAAAATAGCCATTTCCTTACCCAATTCTTATTTAACTGTTGCTCTAGCAATTTGCAATACTCAGCAAATAATTCAGGGACACCACAAATGATGAGTAGTCTTATCTAGCAATTTTTTAAATAAATTATTGTGCCAATACTTTCATTCTTTTGTTAAAATTTCTTCACACTATTGTTAAGATATACTGGCTTCTGTAAAACTGTCCAATGGACCCTGATAATTCTCTTCAACTGGCATTATCGAAAAAAGGCTTAAGAGAAAAACTGGAATATTAACTTAGAATCTTATGTGTAATAAAATTCTCTTGTGGTATGCTTTGACAGTGGAAGCCTGAAAATCTTTTGCTTCAAATTACAAAAGAGTATTTAAAAGGATAAATCACAGAAGTATGAGAAAAGGAATCGAGCGAAAGACCAACCTTCACTCTGTTTAGAGAAAGTTTTGGTATTCAGTGGAATCTTACCAAATAGATAGCTATTATTGATAACTATAAGTGTGAAAGGGAAGATAATAGTAGACTTGAGTCAACATAAGTCATAATTAATTAGGCTTAAAAGGAAATATAATATCTAGAATAAAATAATGTTTATTTAGTTTAAGAGCTGAATGCAATACACAACAATAGTTACTGTCTAGGGAGAATAAAACTATTAAACTCTTATTTTAATACTTAAAGGTATCATGAAGTTATTTTAAAGTTAGATTGATAACACTAAGATACTAAATCATGTGATTTGGGAAAAGTTACATTGATTAAAGGACAGTAAAGAAAGTGGGAGGAGACCTGACAAATGGACAACTGAGGGGAGGGCTGAAGTTGAAAAGACAATATCTTGCAACATGGTGCACTGTCCTGCACTCTAAAGAATACATTGATCACGATATTCTCAGTTTACAATTTCATTCATATCCCCCTCCCCCAATAATTAGGCAATGGCTAAAAATAAAAATAATCAACTAACCCATGGTTTTTATTAGATGATTTTAGTTGGGGTTCGGTCAAGGTAGATCAAAAAAAAAATACACCCGCAACGTTGGCAGATAATCTTTTTAAAAAAATACACTTTTTTTTAATTTGTATTTTTTTGGATCTACCTTGACCGAACCCCAACTAAAATCATCTAATAATAATATCTACGGTAAAAAAAACTCCATTTGCCCATGGTTTTTAGTTCATGTACTCCAGGATAAGCTAGGAATATACTTTCTAGATATTCTACAAATAAAAATATTTTCATAGCTTTAATCAATTGTATAAAAAAAGTTAAAGGGTCTTACCTGACTAAGGAAATAGATGAGTCTGATGAGGAAGTTTGGGATGTTGATGAAACCACTTTTGTTTAAATTATCTGTGAACTCTTTGGCATTTCGAAGTAAAGATTCAGGAAAATTAAATTCTGCATTGATTATTGTATGTACATAATTTAAGTCTTTAAACTTATTTTGTAGGTCTAATTTTCCAATAGATTTTAAAATAAGGCAGCAAATCTGGAAACAATAAACAGTATTAACTAGGGCAGGAATTATGATGCTACCACATCAAGTCAACAAAATAATCCAATAAGTGATAAATACCAAATTAAGTTTTAATGGACATTTAAAGAAATCTAGTTTGCATATAAATAGAATTCTAGGTCTTTGTTGCATTCCGACCTTTAAGTGAAAATAAATTTGAATCACTAGGCCAACATATCCATAGGTACTATGCTGAGGATTGAAGAGATATTTCTAAATGCAAGCGTTTTATATCTGAGCTTGATAGGTTAATAAATAGTAATGTAATCAAGATTTGATTATAAATTATCATTGAGTACTGCATAGTAAACAGAATATTTTTTTTTAATGTGATTTAGGAGAGCATTTTACAATTAATACCAATTCATAAAATATTTCATTTTAAAGCATCATCTAGCATACAATATTTAGGTCAAATCATGATAATACATATCTATATATAAATCATTGTATTAACATAAAAAATACTAATTGAGATAAAATATAATAATTACTAAAAATAAATCATGATATTTTACAATTATAAGATTGATAGCATTCATTGAATACAATGTGTATTCAAACTATAAAATTAAATTATTATAATTGCAAAAATGAGAGTCTATATTAAAAGTGTTATTAACAAATGATAACAAAATCTGAAGCTTGTATGCATTTAAAACAAGAAAACAAAAAAAAAAAAAGGTTATAACAGTAGTTAATATTCTTATAGTTTCCGAAGTATAATGTACATTTAGATTTCTGTAAATGAATACTCTTTTCTATTCTATAGCCTTATAGTAGCATTATAGCCTCAGTAATTTATCTTTCCCAATAAACATCAACCTTATAAACCAATAAACAACAAAACCAATATTAATTACAGTTACCTCAGAGATATATAAATCATAACATGTTAACAGGTGAGTGAATATTAATTGTAATGATACCATGTAATAAATTACTAGGTTGCAATTTATCGTATATTTGAAGATGAGGGTGAATGTTGAAACATCCAAATTTGGGAACCTATCCACAATTCACTACGATGAGTACTTGTAAATTAAAAATTTGAAGATTTATTGATTGTTTTAAGAAATATAATTTGAGAATTTTAATAAAATTGGGTTAATTTTAAGAATATATTTCATTTAAATGTGTTTTTCTTAGCATAAATATTGAATTATGACTTTTAAAAATTAATTGTTTACATATAGTCTTTTTAAAACATTAAATTTTTTAATATACCATCAATTCATTCTTTATCAATAGAACTATATCAAATTTATTCATGAATACTTCCTCTGTAGTAAAGTTACTTTTTGCCAAGCTTTTGCACATCTTTATATTATAATAATAATTTTTCTACTTTCAGCCCTGAAGAAGCCATCAAGAAAGCATAGAAAAAAGTAACTTTAGTAAATGGGCAAGCCTGGAAGAAGTATTTATGAATATTCCTAGGGACCATGTACTCCTACATGAACATATATTAAATTTATTATAATTTGTTTAAAGTATTTTTCCTTTAATCTCTTTTTCATTTATAGAGTTCTTGTAATTTCTATTATTATTTAAATATATTCCTTGCATTAAAATTCTTCCCAGAATATTTTAATTATCCCATTGAAAGTTTGGTTCAGGATAGGTGATCAGAAAGTCCCCAACAAAAGTAGGTGTATTTACCATTTCATCTTCCGGGTTGGACCGAGTCAAATTGTTCTTATTTGCCGAGCTTTCGCACATCATGTGATGGCTTCTTCAGGGCTTGAGATTCTCTTTTCAGCCCTGAAGAAGCCATCACATGATGTGCGAAAGCTCGGCAAATAAGAACAATTTGACTCGGTCCAACCTGGAAGATGAAATGGTAAATACATCTGACGACCGACGAAGCCTACGTGAACAACAAAAGTAGGTGTGCTCGTTATTAAAAATATATTAATAAATAGAACCATGTGTCGTAATAAATGTACACGCATAATAAAAAGGTATGTGTGTGGCACAGGAACTGTAGTCAAGGGGTGAGTATCAGCAAAGTATCTGTGACGTTACCAAGAACTGCTGATCATAAGATCTCGCTACAAGTAAGCTTGATGTAACCTGGGACCTCTTGGGCCACTACTCCAAAGCTAGTTAGTTTCCACAACTACAAGTTAGTTTCATTAGGAAAAACTGAAACTGTGGTAAAGCAAGCACACAACCAAGCCCACATGGTAGGCTCAGAGAAATCTGCCATGAGAATGAGGAGCTCAATAGCAACATTCCATCGGAATTTACTAAAGGAGGATTAGATAATGTGAAGTAAAAATCACAATTCCAGGTAACATTACAGCAGACCACTTTTAAGAATAAAAGTCAGAATTTTAAAACGTGCAATAAAGTATATTTACAATATAATCTATCATTTCCTTTAACAGTTTTTAAATGGGGAGAGATAATGATTAATTAAGATGAAAAAAGAGGTTATATGATATATAAAACACTTACTAAAGTGTCCCTCGTAGAGAGAGCATAAAGAAGAACAGTGAAGAATAAAATAGAGCGCCCATGTTCAAGGACGGCATCTTCAAGGTTAGTATATCGAGAACAGGAGAGAGCCCCCATTAGACAAGAATTGAACCTTTGTCCAACAATCACCTCACAGTCTCGAAAAATGCTGTCGATATTGTACTCGAATGAAGGCTTCTTTTCATCTGAAAAGTAACTTAGATTAACAAGGGACACATTTGACCCACTTCATAGAATTCTAATAATTTAAATAAGGCGCATAAAAAAACGAAACTGGCATGGACAATTTTTTTAAAATGCAATACCATTTTAAAATGTAATCACTCTTAAATTGAACATAATGAAAATTAAAAATAATATAACAATTAGGAGGAGATGGAAGAGTATAAATAACAAAGCATAAGTTGTGAATAGTTTAAATAAATAAGTTCCAAAATAATCAAATTCTTCTTATGTTATTGTAGTTAAATTAAACATATTAACTTAAAGAATTCTCTTAAGAATATTTTTCTTTTAGTTAGTAAATATTTAGTATGATTTCAGGAAGTCAAACTCAGTAGGATGAAATTGATACAGCCTCAATGAAAAATAGGAAGTCTCATTTCTATAACTTGAATAACACATACACAGTTTTTTAACTGAAATAAAAGATACTAGAGACAAGTCCTTTTCATCTCCATGAACATGGGAGTCACAATTATTCAATGAAAACAATGCCAGATAATCCATATAATAGGTTTTTAAAATGTTGGTTTTAGGGTAATTCTTACCATTGAGGTGATTATCAATATGATTTTCTAATATAATTTTGAACAAAAATTGTTTAAGTTGTATATTTATGATGAAAATTAAAAATAATTTAACTATTATAAAAGATAATGGTAAAACTATTATAGAATTACATAGAAGTATACAGTCGCTATAAGTTTAATGGTTCTAACAGAAACTAATAAAAAAATTACTCATCAATAAATACTGTGAAACAAACATTAATTTATCTCATTACAGTGATATGATATTGTCAAAAATATATTTTGGCAAGTACTGAGTCAATCACATCTAATCCCCAATAATGTAGGGAAGACTGTCCAAATCCTCACTGTTGTGATAGTCTATATTGTGCATGATAGTCTTTGATTAATGATCACTGTTTCTGAAATATTATTTATTTATAAAATAATCTTTTTACAGCATTTTAATTTTTATAAGTGAAGCAAAATAACAATGCTGTTTGGGATTGTCTAAGGGGTGCATTGGATCAGCCAAATGACTAAAGGATCAATGTAAGAGAATTCAGCTTAATAAATATTTTAAATGATAGATAGAAGAAAGTTTAGGGATAGGATTATTGTAAAACAATGAATCAGTGGTTTACAAAATATAAGATTAAAAGGCCAGATGTAGGGTAGTATTGTTAAAGTTAGCATGGGCACATATGAAGATTTTAAATTATTATCTGAAAAAAAGAAAAAAAAGCATATTTAAAAACTTAAAGTTATTGGAATAATATAACTGTCTGTGACAAGACAGTCAGTACCAGCAGATCATTACCAATGACATTTTTTTTTTTTTTACATGTATTTCCTATAGTATCCTTTTCCTCTTCTATCATCTTCAGATTGTCTTCTTTTAGACCTTCTAAAAACATCCTCTTACTATTTTAAAAGAAAATGATATCTATAAATACACTTATAATAATTCAGAGCTTTATAAAATTTAAAATTATTGTATTTTTGACCATGAGGGAATTCTTTCATAATTTGCAAGAGGAAATGAATTGTAATAGCGGTTTCATTCTAACATTAAAACAGAATAAGCTCATTTTAATATTGTTTTGATAGCCAGCTTTGTCAGAAAAAATATAGTTAAGTTTTCACTATTACCATTTGGAGGGTCCATTTTTGCACATTTTTTAAATCAACTTTGTCAAGTTGATTTATATTGCATTTTAAAACAAAATAAATTCATTCCACATTGATTAAAATAAATAGCCTTAATCCTCTCATACATAGAGATTTTCTTGGCTAGTTTAGTTCAGATCATACAATGCAAATGCAATGCGTGGTGGTACATTTATTAGACTAATAATCCAAAACTTATGATTAATGATTTGTAGCTAATTGCAGAATATGATGTTATTTTAAAATAATTCTTCACCAATCCTAATTAGAAGTTAAAATTATAATAGCTTCAAAAATGTACGCACACATAAAGTCTACTCTCTACCATCCATAATAAAATTTAAAAAATTTGATATTTGAGATTTTTTCTGAAAACTGTCAGATACCAAAGATAAATTTTTGTATTTCATTCAACAATAACCTTTTTTGATAAACTAATAATTATATTCAAATGGAGAGTTTTTTGACTGTAGATATTATTATTAGATTTTTTTTTTTTTTTCTATCCTGCNAAAACTACTCTAAATATGAAAGTAAAAAGTCCCGTAAAATAACAAAGCTAACAACTTCAGTATATAGTCCAGGCATCGAAAGGTTTAATTAAATAGACTTTAAAATTAACCTTTAAAAGTATTTAGTAAAGAGTAATTAAAATATTTGGTAGTTTAGTAAGTTTAAGTATCATCACAGTTTCATTAAGTTTTTAAGTTAACCATGGTTTCAAAGGTACCAACTTATCGCATTATCTCATCTCATATCATTTTATCAAACTCACTCACTCCATACATCATTTTACCTAATAATTAGTATCTTTAGAGCACACATTTTTAGAGTAAGACTCAAACCCATAGCCTCTGACTTGCAAGTCTCGAATGGATCCCATAAAATAAAAAACTGAATGAGATAAATATATTATGATAATTAAGAAAACAAATATTTAAAAAATAATTACCATGTTTATAATTACGGACTGAGTTACAGGTGTAGCTTTCTTCAGTAAAATGAGCCCGCAATATTTTATTCAAACCAGTCCTGTCCATATTACACCCCTTCCTGCAAAGAAAGATAATTTCATAGAAAAACATAAATTCTTTCACCCACATCAGAAAGTATTTAAAAACAAACTTAAACAATGATGTAATTACTTATATAATAATTAACATAAAAAAATATAAATGTTTTTAAAATGTTAATAAATACTAATTTCAAGGAAATAAAATAGTTTTTCTTTCCTCCATTTAAGCAAAATGGTTGTAAATTAAAATTTAAAACTATTTTATATGATACATGAGGGGAGGTCGAAAAGTTCTTGGCCTACCTAAGAAGGAGGGGATTAAGATAATAGATCCTTTATCCTAAGATAAAGAAATAAACCTTATCATGTTTATTCTCACTCAGAGAAGAGTATTTAAAAAACAAAATAAAAGAAATAAATGGGCCAAATCAAGAGTACAATACATATTTTTTTTTTTACTTAATACACTTAAGTATACAACCAATAGTTATTTACATACAGTTTAGTTCTATTGATTAATTTTAATAATCAAATCTCAAATAGAGGCATATTTATCAATTGCAGTTAGCATAACTGCTTGCAACAAAAAAATATCCATAAATCTATTAAAAGAAAGTAATAATATAAAAAAATGTGCAATGATGAAGGCCAGCGCGCCACAAAGGTTTATTTTTTATGGAGGAGAGGTTTATTACTTTCTTAACTCATTTTTATTTTTTTTAGAAACATTAAATAAAATGAAATCAATAATAATGTTTTATGAATTAGTAATTTATTAATACCAACGTTTAATTTGTTAATTTGAATAGTTTACTAAAGACATATTTCAATTCTCGAAAACCGTCTCCTCATAGAACTTGATGGTCAACAATTCATTCCATATTGTAATTTTTTCATGTCCTACATAATTTAATTTAATTAGATTCCCCAATAAGCTTAAAAAACTTCCTCCTGTGTCCATTTTGTATTTAATTCGGTTATGAATCTCAGCAAATGCTCTCAAGATATTCAAACATTCTTGAAATGATGGAGAGTGAAGAGAGATTTAACAGTAGGCAGTATAATTCCTAAGAGCATGTCTTGGAGAGTATTCCCTCGACTTCTGGCAAGAATTCTTAGAAGCCTTTGTACATGGGATTGTGCAAATTTAGTAATCTTTCAAGATTGAAACACTTGCATGTGCAGACCCACCTTTACTTTATTTAATACATTAACACAGTAGAATAATAGATACATGAGATGAATGAATTTTTAATTAATATGTTCTAAGAAAACACAAAAGGGACTAAGTTCAAAGAAATATTAACTTAACTTAATAACTTAATTTAATTTAAATTCACGAATTCAATATTCATTATGCATTAAACATATTTTAGAAAATTAACTTATTTTGGAGGTAAGTTTTTTGACCATCAAGTTTTATGAAGAGAGGATTAGCAGAAAATCGGTCTTGGTAATTGATGAATTAAAAACTAATGTAACCAAAAAAGTTATTATTTTAGCCAAAGTTTTGGCCTGAATTTCAGGACTTCATCAGGGCTGAATAAGAAAAAGAAATGCACAAAAATAATATAGAAACATGTCTATATGTCATAGTTTAAAAAAGAATAAATAACTAAAAATTTTAATTTATTTATTCTTTCTAGAATACCAAAAAAGTTTGTACATTTAAAAAAAAAAATTAAATAGACTTTAAAATTAACTTTTAAAAACATTTAGTAGAGAGTAATTAAAAATATTTAGTAGTTTAGTAAGTTTAAGTATCATCACGGTTTCGTTAAGTTTTTAAGTTAACCATGGTTTCAAAGGTACCAACTTATCACATTATCTCATCTCATATCATTTTATCAAACTCACTCACTCCATACATCATTTTACCTAATAATTAGTATCTTTAGAGCACATATTTTTAGAGTAAGACTCAAACCCATAGCCTCTGACTTGCAAGTCTCGAATGGATCCCATAAAATAAAAAACTGAATGAGATAAATATATTATGATAATAAAGAAAACAAATATTTAAAAAAGAATTACCGTGTTTATAATAACGGACTGAGTAACAGGTGTAGCTTTCTTCAGTAAAACTTCCACCGCAATATTGTATTTAAACCAGTCCTGTCCATATTCACACCCCTTCCTGCAAAGAAAGATAATTTCATAGAAAAACATAAATTCTTTCACCCACATCAGAAAGCATTTAAAAAGAAGTAAGTTTTTTGACCGTCAAGTTTTATGAAGAGAGGATTAGCAGAAATTCGGTCTTGGTAGTTGAAGAATTAAAAACTAATTTGTAACCAAAAAAGTTATTATTTTAGCCTAAGTTTTGGCCTGAATTTCAGGACTTCATCAGGGCTGAATAAGAAAAAGAAATGCACAAAAATAATATAGAAACATGTCTATATGTCACAGTTTAAAAAAGAATAAATAAATGAAAATTTTAATTTATTTATTCTTTCTAGAATACAAACTTTTTTGGTTACAAATTAGTTTTTAATTCTTCAACTACCAAGAACGTGTTCCTGATAAGGATTATCTCATAAGGATATGAGAGGATCTCTTCATTAACTTATTTTGCTTTTTTTTTTTTATTTCATTCTATTATTATATGAATTAATGTGTATTAATACATTCTTAACAAAACTTTGAAAATTTCAAACTCGACACTTTCACAAGGACAAAGTTGAAAAGATAAATTGTATACTTAAAAAAATAATCAATAAATAACTACTGTGACAAGTAAATTTTGGATTTTTTTTTTTTTTTTTTTTTTTTTTTTTTTTTTTTTTTTTTTTNTTTATTTTTCACCCAAGGCTTTTTGTTCCATTCCTCTTCTGGTGCCAAGTGAGAAGTAATGTTATTATCTTGGTGAAGGACAGAGTCTCCACTCTTAATTTTTTATAATAAATTATTGTAATTCCAATTATTAGAATTGACCTAATGATTACTCACCAAACTGGGTGATTTCATTTTCAGAAGAGCTACTTCCCTCTTTTAAATGATAGATGATTCCACGTGGCTCACAAACATTATCACTACTTTCAGTAAATAAATCTGAAAAAAACTATTTCAAAAAGTAACTTTTTCTAAAATAAAAATAATAAATTTCAGAGAAGAATATTTGTGCATTGATAAGAGAAAAGATTCAACCAAATTTGGAAAAAAATAAATAACAAGAGCTCTATTTTATATATATATATATATATATATATAATATGT
>KZ807403.1:504801-524445 GCA_000696205.2 Oncopeltus fasciatus
AAAAAAAAAAAAAAAAAAAAAAAAAAAAAAAAAAAAAAAAAAAAAAAAAAAAAAAAAAAAAAAAGACGTACCAGTAAAACATACTTCAAATCTGTGTTTTCTTTTTAAAACCTGGAAGATGAAATTAAAAATATAATTAAGGAAGACTTGTGCTACTTTAATACAGAAAAAAAAAAATTTCTAAATTTCCTACGGATCAGAAAAAAATGAGTTTTCATTTGATTTCTACATGCTCCATAACAAACTTGCTAAATCCATAAAATTAACAAGCTTAATAAATCACATCAATTTTAGTACACTCAAGAAACATAAAGTGGATGATTAAGCAACTTTTTATCATTCTGAGAGTTTTTACTTGATAATTAATTAATTAATAAGAATGTTCACTTGCATTAGCTTTCTTTACTAGCTAAACTTGGAAATATAGAGAGCTTATGCTAAACACTTTTAGGATAAGTTTAAGGCATTTAATTCAGAAAAATTTGAAAGGTGGCTTTAGCAGAGTTAGTCAAGCATTTTCTATTAAATAATAAACATAATAACTAAACCTCTGCTACAAAACTAAAATTATTGTGATCAAATTATCATTATTCTAATACCAAATTTTTAATTCAGACCTAATTTTCCAATAAATACACAACAACTAATATAAATTTGCCTTCTGTCTATTTGATATTATTAAGTAACATAAAATTTTGTAGTGATCAGAAAGATAAATTTAGAGAAATCTCTGACTTTGATGCTGCTAATCTTATTATAGTTGAAAGTTTTTCTTCTTCTTGCTTCTCTACAAAGAAGTCAAACACAAATATTGAATTGCAATTAATGAAATAGTTTAAATAATTCTGTAATTACTTGAAAAGATATATCATTTAGTAGCCTTAAAGAATATTTTTTGATAGAAGATAATTATTTAATAAGAACAAATACATAAAAATGGTAGAAAATATATTATTTTGATTTTGTCAATATATTACCAAGAATAAACCAGTGATGTCTTACTCCTCAGCTGGGTGAAAACTGATGGAAGCGCTATTGATGCAGTATCTTTTTCCTGTAGGTTTGGGCCCGTCTTCAAAAACATGTCCAAGATGAGCGCTGCACTTGGAGCACTGCACTTCAGTCCGTATCCGACCTGGGTTTGCGATCAATAACAGTAGGTTCGCTCCAACTTTAGAAAATGATTGGGGGAGAACATGGCGGGAGAGGGGTACACGGTACACAAGATATTTGGTGCAGGCAGGAATAAAAGGAGAGGAAGAAAGAGAAAAAATCCCATATTAGCACCATATATACAAAGACCCCATGAGAAGAAAACATAAACAAAGCACACAATGACATTCACCCACCTAAGTACCAGAGAATGAATACAGGAAAGAAATAGTGAAACAGAGGAAAATATTCAAAAAGGAATGGATAAAGTTTGTAGTTAACAATGATGATTATTAGATTTTGGTCTAAATTTATTAATTCAATATTTAAGATCATTTAGTCAGATTTAAAGGAGTTTTTATTAGTATTTATTATCATGTTATTATAATTATATCTTTTATAATAATAAAAACTAAATAAACTAATAATGAAGATACTTATAAGATTATGATTTTTTGTCTTAACCTTTTGTTTTTTTTTTATGTAGACATCTTACCTAGACTAGTAAATAAAGTATTCAGTACATACATCAGGACTATCTCTAATTGATTCCAGATCCTTTTAGTCATCTATTCCATTACCTGATGATGCCCAACATTGGCTAACCCAAAACAATAAAATTTGTGATTTAAAAGTTTGAATTTTATATTATACTTTCTAATAATACAAAATTATTTAAATATGAAGGGATATTGTTAATCTACGTCTTATGTCAGAGCTTCTTTAAAAGCAAGTTAAGTTCCCCAACCTAAAAAATCCCCAAGCAAAGAGAAGAAAGATCATGCACATCAAATTTAATAGGAAAAAGTATTTAAATATTTGAACCATATTTTTTGGACAAATATAGGAACTCAACTCCGCAACCATCAATGCGTTATACAGGACACTTCCTATATTTATTTATTTTTAATTTATTCATTTAATTTTTCAATTACTTAGTCTAGATAATATGTTCCCAAAAACTTATGGACCACTCATATTTCGTTGCACTAAGTCAAAGAAAAGATTTGTTTTTCTTATAAAAAATTTACACTTCGACAATAAGACCACTTGACAGGTCCGAAAATCCTAAGATGAGTTTGCAGCGTTCTTCTCTAAGTATGGAAAATTTTTGTAGCAAATCGCATAAGAAATTATTGTCCATCTGAATATGTCATGATAGATAAGACATTACTCAGTTTTCATGGTTCATATCTTTTTAAAACCAATATACCATCAAAATCCGGCAAAGATGTATTGAAAATAATTTCATTATGCGACACAAGAACATTTTATTTTGTATGAGGTATCACCATATCATACCTTGGAAAAGAGAAAAGAGCAAAGAAGTGACCAGGGGATATACCTTTACCTGCCCAGTACATTTTACATCTTACAAAATGCAACAAAGGGACCAATAGAAACATAACTTCAGATATCCTCACTGGAGTTGACTGATGCACTCTGCCAATTTTTGTTCTTTTATTCCGATTTATTTATTTTTATATCTTTTGTTTCAAAGAAAAAAAAAAGAAAAAAAGAATTGCTAATATCATCAATGCACTTTAATCAAAGTGTAAATGAAAAAACAAAGAAACATGAAATTGTGGAATTTTTCAACCTGATTAAAGGAGACATGGTCGTTCTAGACATGCTTTCCCATGGTTGGGCAACAAAAAGAAAATCCGGAAGGTGGCTCATTGACATTTTGAAGCCATTTTAGACATTGCTGGGATTAATAGTTTTTTCAATTACAAATGCAAAACGAGCATGGACATCTCAAACACCGCTGGACTCTGGTTTCTCAAAGTCTTGCACTTTCCTTGATAGAAGTGGAAAAGACATTGAAAAATTCAAATCTTCTCAGAGAACTTTTTTATTTATTTATTTTTTTCTTAATAGATAGAAGAAGATAAGAGTTTTGTAGTAAGTGCAATCATTTACAATGTGGGGGAACATATAATTATTATTTGTCCTGATTGCATTAGAGAGATTTGATTAGAAATACTACTTCATTATGTTGCATTGTAATACAAGATATATGTTATTTAATTACATAGATATACAACATTTTTGTCAAAAACAAATATAAGAATTTGGGGGTAATACAGTGTATAAACAGCTCAATAATTATTTTATACAATTGATAAGAGATGCATTTATTTGAAAGCACTTATTAATACATTCCAAAGTACAGAAAGTCTTAAGTGTCTATTTACTGAATCTCTTTTGAAGCTAGCAATATGAATGT
The DNA here is from genome assembly GCA_000696205.2 of Oncopeltus fasciatus. Taxonomy (NCBI): domain Eukaryota; kingdom Metazoa; phylum Arthropoda; class Insecta; order Hemiptera; family Lygaeidae; genus Oncopeltus; species Oncopeltus fasciatus. The sequence goes on from KZ807403.1 coordinate 508,184, forward strand.
TATGTAATTGTACTTAAATGAAGTTCTTAAATTTTTGTAACAAAGTACTTAATGCTCCCTATATAAATATCTAGTTGTAACTTACCTGAAATATGTTATATATGATAATTAAGAGTTTCCACTATCTACTTTTGTTTGTGTGTGTTAGCCTCCATCCACTTAGGGTCATGGAGGGAGGGGCTATCTACAGGTTACCATCCCATTCTAAACATCCATAGCTCAGGACAAGCTATTTAAGATAAAAGCTTGCCCTGGACGAGATTTGAACCCACAGTGTTGGATTGTGAGACCTAGAACTCCTGAGCTACCCTGGCACCCAATATCTACTGTTTATTTTATCCAGTAAACCAATTTTGGGGGTTTGAGGTCTGATCCAACCCCATCTTAAGTTTATTTGATGAAAATTCACCTTACTGTTAAGGTTAAATTTAGTATTTTATTATTCATAGAACTATGTACTTCCAGGCTTATAGATAATTTTCTTTTCTAAAATGCTTTTTTTCTTTCTTCTTCTTTAGAATAAATATAGTCTTAAAATCAGAAGTTTTTTAAAAACTTAAAAACTAAGATTTTTTTGTTTTTTTTATCGGATTATAATTATTGACAACATTTTTTATAAATGTTTATTATGGCTATTAACAAAAATGTATTCGTTATTATTATTATAACAATAGATTCATTATTATCAAATTACAAATAATGAAATTAAAGTTAAAATTAGAGGCACTGGCTTGCTAAGAGAAACGTTTGAGGGAGTAGGGTTGAAATCCACCCAGGCCAATCTTATCAGAAATAAAAGTTCTCACTGAAACTCAGTGACATGGGTGGTTATTATAAGATAGCTACCAGTAGATAGCCCTTTCATCTACATGTTGCAAGGGAGGTAAAAAATAAGATTATCATCAGCAATATTAAGTTTGAAGATAGATGTAATTATAAAAAAAATAAATAAATACGAACAATTTTATTATAATCATATCTGATGAAAAAAAAAAAAGGACCTAATATTTTCTAAATGTTCTGGAGCAATATGATTTCATTATAAAAAAAAATAAGGATGATTCTTCACAGTTTAAAATTTTAAAGAGCGAAGGATTGGATTAATCTTTTTCCTTGTTTTTTGGATTGATCAAATTATTTCAAGTTCTTCAACACTAAACTTGGACCTTTCCATTTATATTTTCACAAGTTAACACTAATTCCACTTGCATTAGTTAATGTAAAATCTGTAAAAAGGTAACCAAAAAAAAAAAAAGATCTATACCGGGATTAAGGAATTCAAATAAGTTCAATAAAAAAAAATTTTCTTAAGTTAAAGAAGATAGACCTTGGAACCATCCAATATTTTAACTAAATATTACAAATTTTATTTTAATTTGTTCATGTTCTTTGGTACCTAGATGGCTTAAAGGAAAAATATTTAACAATCAATATGGCACCATCACCAATCAAATCCACATGTGTACCTTTAAAATAAAAAATAAAAAAAAGTTCTTTTATGGTGCCCGATCTCCAATAATTAAATCAGATTTTCCTACATCAGTGGAGTTAAATAAAAAACTGTTGCTAAAATTTAAATCTGCTCGAGAAGCTAATTTTCTTATAATTTTTAAGGTACACAACTAGATAAGTGGAAGAAAAAAGACAATTTAAAAATTAATTGCTACCCCAAAATTTTAATATAAACATTAGTACATGTTATTTAGATGGTTAATATAACATATAAAAATATGTAAGCTGATTAATCACAAAAATTAGTTGATTAGGAGCTCCTATCCTCCCTCCTAATATGCTCCTAACCCCTTATGAGTAGGTTTGTCTGATACCCATAATTAAATTATAAAGTTTTATATATATAAATGACTGAGAGGTTCACAGAAAATTGAATTTAAAACTAAATTAAATATTTTGAATGTATAATATAAATATATTTGAACCAATGTTTTTCAGATGCTACCTGAACTGCTGTAATGTTATTCTGATACTAACATTAAAATTTTCCTCAGCATTTTACTTAGTCCAGTTTAGTATGTCCACTCCATGATATTGTAGTCTTAAGTTAGCCTACTTAACTTCTACTTTCATTTGCCATTTCTGCCCTCACACATTCTATGATTTGGAGCTTGCTGAAATGGTTTCACTTTGTTCTCTCTCTCTCTCTCCCCTCCCACTCTATCCCCCCTCATACTCTCTTCCCCCCCCCTCTCACTCACACACTCTCCCCCCCCTCTCTCTCCCTCTTCCTTCAAAATATCCCAATCCACCTCAACACTTGTTCTTTACTAAACTTTTATACATCTATCTTTCTTGAAAGATCTCTATTTGTTTCTCACTTCTTCAATTAACTTTTTCGTTTTACTCTCTATTGTGAATTCTGTTGTCTACTTCTGCTGTCAGGTTATATAAATTAGATTAAGGAATTTTTAATATTTGACCAAGGATTAACTTTATGACTGATTAAATGGGAGAACTCCTCATCAGAGGATCAATTTTATAACTCTGTTTTCAGTAATTAAAATTCAGATTTCAGCTTTCATCTGAGTGGCTACTTTCATTTGAAACTAGCTCAGATAGTGTTTTAAGTTTTAAGGCAATAAAAGAACTTTTTTTTTTCTCCTTCAATTCCCAATATACAATATAATTTTATTTTAGAGAAAACAATTAATTCGTGGATTTGAAGCAATTATTTATCTATCTGTAAACAAAAAAATAATTTTAAAAAAAATTCCTAATAATTTCTTATTAAAGAGGTTAATAATAAACAAACATGCCTTGGCCAACAGAAAACCACCAACCACAAAATAAAGTGAAAACTGAAAGGCAGAAGGAAGGGAGGAGAGGAAGCAAGACTACAAAATATAAATACACAAGGATAATCAAAATAGTTAAATACAAATTAGAAAAAAATAGGGTTTATATAATCAAATATTTTTAAAGTAAATAATTAAATCAGTTTTAAAAACAAAAAATAAATCAATATAAGAAAAAATTAGTTTTACATAATAAAACTAAAAAATAAAATCATATGAAATATTAATTTAAATGTGAATTTTGAGTTTGAACAAAGCAAATAATAGCTTATTTCTTGTGAATGTGTCTGGCTCAAAAAAAAAAATAAAAATAAAATAAAATAAATAAATAAAATAACCTAAATGAATCTTTCAAAGCTTGAACAAATACTCCCTTTTTCCAGACATTAATTTCTAAAAATAATTACTACAATATAAATTGGCTAAAGATATTCGTTCAAACACTATTAAATTTATATAACATTTTACAGAAACTAAATAAACATATACACTTACACTTTTTTTTTTTTTTTAAGGCAATGTGCGATGCTGCTAAGTACAAAAAACATAAGTTGTGGGAGAGTTCCAAAATTATTACTATTGGGTTTAATATGATTCATGATTTACATACTATCAATTGTAAGTGAAGATATATAAAAANAAAAAAAAAAAAAAAAAAAAAAAAAAAAAAAAAAAAAAAAAAAAAAAAAAAAAGGAAATGAAAGAAAAAAAATTGTTCTTTTCTTTTTCAATTTATATTACCAAATATTTACTTTAGAAAATTCCCTACAACAATGAGTCAGAGCCAGTGAAATCAAGAAGTCATTTAAGTCATATAATCTGCAAGGACAGCAGAAGTAGGCAGGGACTGTGAGTATAAAGCACTTAGATAAAGTATTCATAGGAAATTATGAGGTGCTAAGTGAAGGATTGAAGCTAAGGTGGTGGGAATCAATGACCTTCTCAAGAATAGCGATAGGTCTGGCCTATAGAATTCATGATGAATAACCGTTCCAAGAAATCAGATGAATAGAGAAAGCTCGTAATTCCCCAGATTTTCAAGGAAAGGATATTTCGAATGCATTAACTGCCTTCTCTCACAAAGGTCAGATCACTGAGGCATTAGACACTCTACTAAATTAGTTAGACACCCCAGATTTAATTCTCACAGAGGACAATTTTTTTTTTTTCTTAAATGACAAAACTAGAAAAACATTTTATTTATTTACTTTCTATAGAGTAAGAAAAACTGAGTTTTCCCTGAAGGATGGAGTAGGCAAGTTTGAGGATAAAAAAGGAGCTCTTCAACAATGTCCAATATGATAAATTCATAGTTTAAAATAACCCCACAGTGTACAAATGGAGTTTTTTGGCGGTAGATATTATTATTAGATGTTTTTTGTTGGGGTTCAGTCAAGGTAGATCCAAACATATTTTTTTAAATTGTATTTTTTGAATCTACCTTGACAGAACCCCGATTAAAAACATCCTATAATGTACATTTCCATCCATATTGGAGTGTCAATGTATACCTCGTACAATGTTTTTTTTTTTTTTTTTTATGCAAAGATCTCAGCATTATTACTAAAAAATAAGGTTGGCATGAAAGCCAAAGCCTATCAAAGATCATCAAGGATTCCAATATTATAGCTCAATCATGCCAATCATCAAGATCAAAATGATTAACAAGGAGGTAGCTCTAAAGAAAATACCCGAAAAAGTGGCTCACATTTTCACAATGTGTATTATATATATATANATATATATATATATATATATATATATATATATATATATATATATATATATATATATATATATATATGATATATTATTTAATTTTACATATAAGTTGTTTATTATATGAAAAGGCATGAAAAGTGTAACTAAAAAGTCATGAGTGGAAACTACAAGCCTAATTTGCAAAGCAGGGATAGGTGAATTACTATAGCATGACACTAAATAGATATATTTTCTGGGTAAAAAAAGCATATAACAGTAGCAAAATCTACTAATAGCAAAATCTGGGTCATGCATACACTAATGCTTAAATAATGTCATATAAAGTACTTATTAAACATTGATTTTTTTAATACCTCCAGAAGTGTCAGGAAGAAGTTTGATCTTCCCCTTGTCAAGAACATCATTGAAAGCAGGCCAACCACAGCCCGAGTCATATTTCGTATTTGAAGAAAACAGATACTGTCCACAAACAATACAGCTGTAGCTCCCTTCATCATACACTTTGTTGTATTCACCAGTGAAAGGTCTAGAGAAAAGACAATAACAAAAAAATGTATCTATTTGGAGGTAACTAGTTGACCATCGAGCTTTATGATAACAGATTAGTAAGAGATTCGATCTTGCAAACTGAAGAATTAAAACTAATTTGTTAACAAAAAAAGTTTTATTATTCTCACTAATGTTTCATTTTAAATTTCAGGCCTTTTTAGGGCAGTTACAAAAGACAACATACAAAAATAATATAGAGAAATGTCTTTAAGTTATAATACAACAAATGACTAAATAAATGAAATGATAAAAGTGTGAAAGCAGCTAGATATAATGTATGAAAACTAAATGCTAAGAGAAAAATACATAATATTATGAAAGTAACACACGAAATGGGGTGAGAAAGACTCCTGCTCTTATATGTGTTCACTGCTTAGCTTTCATACATTTTGTGTAGTTGACAGTTCTAGAATTTCATTTATTTATTTATCTGTTGCACTACAACATAATAAACATGTTTCTATATTATTTTAGTAGGTATTCTTTTGTTACTGAGAACTGATGGATGCATGAAATTTAGGCTGAAACGTTACGAAAATAACAATTTTTTTTTTTTTTTTTTTTTTACAAATCAGTTTTGATTTTTCAGTTTCAGAATTGAATCCCTGACTAATCTCCTCATAAAAATGTATCACATCTAAAAAACAAGTTAGCATTTCCATAAAATGGTGTAAATTTAATTATCGCACAAATTTTAAATAAACTATGCTTTTACAGTTCATTTTGCAAATTAAAAAGAAGTGAGTTTACCTTTCTGTGCCTTTTTCTTGGGTTACATGATATTGCAAAGGAGTGAGTTTCTTCAATAGTTCTTCTTTGTGTGGTATATTTTCGCTGGTCTCCATTGTTGAAAATAATTTAGAAAATTGACCGATTTGTGGATAATTGAATGAATGCCTTGAGGAATGAAAGAACGGTCTATTTACCAATAGTGTAACAGATCTAGAATCAAACCTTTTAAGGAATGCTCTACAAATAGCTGAATGAGTCGCTCCGCGAATAACATACATCAATAAAATTCTAAGAAAACAATAAAGATTTATTAAATTATCTTTAGGTACAGATCCAGTTAGGACGCATTTAGGAACAAATAATTTCTAGGTAACCTAAATATATAAAGGAGAGATAACTCAAATTAGAATCTTGTGAGATATACGTAGCCAAACAAACCACTAAGCTAATTGCTACTTTTCTGACGTCATTTTATGCTCGCCCTCTCCCCCAATCTAGCATCAAATATTTCCACCCATCCTCAAATATTGAAGGGCAAAATTACAGTTGTTGACCACAGTTAGAAGGTTTTAAATGTCCCAAGTAACCTACAGTTTAAGGCTAAGATGTTGGACTTGCAAGGTTTCGGTGTGTTACCTTGTAATTGTTTATTTTTGTTATGTCATTTACCTTGAATCATTTAATGTGCGTTTAAAAAAAAAAAAATAGTATTTCTTTTCTTAGTGCCGATAACTAATAAATTTTAGAACTTATACTCAAGTCTATATAAATAAGTATATTAACTTTAATTTGCTTTCCCGGTTGTAATTTATTCTAGTTTCAAAGAAGAACGGAGTCATACACCCTTTGTTAAATGGAAGACTACTTCAATTAAGAAGATATTTCTCATTACTTACTCAGGTCTTATGATATTTCATTTATTTGAATCACAAGTTTGTAATTCCAAATCGTTCCCATTTGAACTATAATATTTCTATTTGGCTAGAAAACCATTATATTAATTATTATAATCATGGATATCTAAAGGCTTATTGACAATCTAACTAGTAGTTTTTGTATATAATAAAGTTGTAAAAAGAATAATTTTTTTTTTTTAATTTTTTCATTCATATTTTTTACACAGATTATAACTTGAATTATTATAGATAGATTATATGTATTATACGTGTTAATAATTGTACTTGTATTACCATGCAGATTATAATATGAATACATATAAATTCGTTTTAATGGATATATTCCTATTCTATCTATTTTTTAATAATACTCAAATTTATATTCAGCGTGATGCACTTTTTTGGAGTATTTGAATATAAGTATAATTATTAATGCATTAATAATTTATTCNGTCAAGGTAGATCTTTCATAAGACTTTCTTCTAAGGAATTAGTACCCTATTTGTTAAAAAAAAACTATTAATTATAATATAATTTATAAACTGTTACTTAAGAAGAAACTTGCTACAGTGTTCTACTTTTTATTATAATTCAATCTTTGATTTTTATTTTATTGATGTCTGATTTTTATCTGATATATTATTTTCCATTGAGTGAAGTTGTATTAAGGTGATCAACGAAAGGACGTTCCTACCAGGCTAATTCGCATTATCATATAACTAAAGATAAGGAGAGGGCCTCGGAGTTTAATGAGTAGAGAGTAAACAGCAGCTCAGACCAAGTCACCTTCTAGTTTCCTTCGCTACATTTAATGTTTCACTAAAAAAACAATTTCTAACATAATATATATAGAAAATTAAACACTCGCGGCTGCGATGTGTAGCAATCAAGAACAGGTGGGATAGAGGCACTGCACTAGTGCACACACAAAAAGAAAAAATCACAAGGAGTAAAATCTTTCGGGGATCTTTCGCCCTTCGTCAGTGAGGAGTGGAGAGAGTCTCTCTTCCAGTCTGGTCTCTCTTCACTCCTCGCTAAGGAAGGGCGAAATCATTTATTTATTTATATAATTTTAACCATTGAGAGTTTAATTATTTACGTCTTATTTTTAATATCATTATTAAATCGTGAATTATCTAAAAACCGACACTTGACGAAAACCTTTCTCAGGTTATGGCACTAAAATGGTTTATTAGATTGGTTAATGTCAAGAAGCAACTTTTGAAAAATTTCAAGAACTTTCGTTAGATTCTAATTGAAGCCTAGAATATGGTCCACTGAAAATTTTAGAAGTTTAGTGCGATACATGCTCTAGCTTGTGCTATTTTCGAAATAATAAAAACCAATTCGGTATTTAAACTTTTTTTTTTTTTTTCAAACCGTTGGACGATTTTGTCAATGGTCGAAAATCGGTTGCTTATGGAGGGAAGAGAAAAATATATAATCTTATTATTTACGTTGTTATATGAATTACAAAAATAATGTTGTAAACGAAATTTTAATGTGGTTTTATAAAATTTATGTTCAATAACATTCCATGTAAAATGCATATTATGGAAGACATTTAATAATACAATTTATAATTTTTGAGTCGTCCTTTTACTTTTTAAATATAGTAATCAAATTGGATATTTACACCATTTATTTCAAGCAGTTAAATGAAGTATTTTTTTTTTTAATCAGTAAAGGAAATGGGAGGGTGATTAAAAGGAAAACCAAAATTTATAATATTGATATCTTTTTTTTTTTCATTTGATTACGAAAAAAGAAAATGTTTGGTGCAGAATATATTTTCAAAAATTTCTGTTCTATATTTTTTTATGAAAATACTTATTTAGAAAGATATTTACGAGTTTATCTTCAATGGCTGAGCACTTCCACCACTTTTCCTTTCACGACAAGTATAGATCCAGTTTAAGTCGATTTTTTTTTCACGCTAATAGCTCTCTCTGACTTTTAAAATATTGTTATTTATATCCATCCAAACAGGAAATCTACTTAGTTTACGACTGTCCACACACACACATTATATACTTTTTTTTTTTGTTTGTTTGTGGGCTGAGTAGAGTGGGGTCATGGAGTCAGACTAGCGGATACATGATAGCATCTCAGTATATAACCCTAAAATAAATATTCAATGATTTTTATAACTGAAAAATAAAATGCTTTACTGCAGGGCTAACGACTTTATATAATTACATAAGTGTATTATAATATGATTAATTATACTCCGAGCATAATATATTATCATATTTACATTTTATATTTCAAATATTTGACACTATGATGATAGGAAACTTTCACAGGTAACATTTCTGGAAAAACAAACTAAGTCACATAAAATTACAACAAATGACATTCACTGTTAAGTACGCCTACCAGTCCAGATTAGTAACCAAATTCTTTGAATCTTTTGAAATTCATGGTGCAACTAATGGTCCAAATTTAAGAATTATTTAGACCCAGCATTTTACTGGAAGTGCTAGCTCTTGAATACCAACAATACATACAATGACTTCTATAAACCTACAATATTGAAATAAATGAAACTCTCATCTGCCACTTTCATGACAAAATTCACAGATCTACAAACTCACTCTTCCATACCATATCACCCCTTATCTAATCAGTTCGAATAGTTATGGGACATTAGTGAGGAACACCTTGGTGCCCTTACCCTCTCACTCCATAGTGCTTTTCTGCTTTACCAGTCACATTTCCTGCTGGTGACATCTTTTGAAATAGATATGGATCGATATAAATAAATAAATATATATTTATAGATTAGCAGTATGAGTTTATCTTAACCTCAAAATATGTTTAGAAACAATATGGAGCCTAAGTAGTTGGAATTATTCCTTAAATTCAGTGATATTGGTACTAAGTATTGATATATCGCACACAATAAAAGGAAATTGTGCCTTATGACTTTTAAAGGATCTATAAGTGTCTAAAATAAAAATACTGAACCTCTATGACATTATTTAACAAATTCACTTTTTGATGTGCCCCTTGTGTCATGAGACTTTCATGTGGTAATTTGCCTCCATTGCTATTTTACGTTTAAAATTCAATATCTCCCAATTATCAAAAGATAATTCATCAATAACAAATAATTGTAAGGAAATTTATTATTGATGAATTTTATTAATTTACATACCTTTCGAGTGCCAATATTCTAGGGGTCAAATGTCAAAAGATGATGCTGGATCAAATGGAGAGTTTTTTTGACCATAGATATTATTCTTAGATGATTTTAGTTGGGGTTCGGTCAAGGTAGATCCAAAAAAAAAAAAAAAAAAAAAATACAACTTTAAATCTACCTTGACTGAACCCCAACTAAAATAATCTAAAGATAATGCTGGATGTGTGTGGAAGGGATTAGCCCCTCACAGGTATTCTCCTGTAGAGTAGGTTACTAGTAAATTAGCCTAAAAATGTCTGGTATCCCCAGAGTAAATTAACCGCATGATTTTTTCTAAGCAAAATAATTATATTCTCCTGAAATGATTCCAACTCCTGAATTCATGGACATCTATTTGACCTTAAACATTTATATACATATAAACAAAAATTTGAAACAAAACATTTTTGGCCATGATCTACAGGGTGAACCTGGACAAAATTTAGCTTAAATCTTTTCCAGCATATTCCAAGGAAACACTTTTAAAAAATATTTAAATTTTTTTTATAAATTAAACATTTAGAAAAATATAACTACCACAAAAGTTATTTGAAAATTATTTTGTCCCAAATTTTATAAATAAATGACAACTAGAATGTTTTTGCCAAGTATGAGCAAGACCAACTGTATTTATGCCTCATATTACCATCGATCAGGAATTTAGTTTGGATTGTGAATATAACAATTATTTTGATCAGAAAAATCATGAGATTTTTCATACTGAAATGACCAAAAAACAAAAATTTATTGTAGGAAATTTGTTCTAGCTCTTGGAATAAATGGATCTACATAATCTTACGACTAGATCAAAAGTTATGATTTTTTGAATGGAAAAAGTCATGAATTTTTCGCCCACCCCTTCTCCAAATTAATTTTGTTTTTAAACCACCGCCAAACTGAATACCTCCCGCCAAAATAAATTGATTCTTTCATATAAATATCTTCACAAGAGTTGGAGAGAAGTAAACCTTTCAATATTAGCCTGAAAATTTTAATCAAAGATCAATAATGGTTTAGACTGGAGAATTAATTTTTTGGAAATTATCTAGAGATGGCCAGATTGAATGTTTGACAGATTCACTGATTTCTTTAGAAAAAATGTATCCCGCCTGAATAAATGAGAGAAGTTAAAGGATCCAAGCATTAAACCCTTTGGCCCGGCTTTTCTTTAAAAAAAAAAAACTTCTGAAGCCCAAACCATTTAGTATTACTGATATAAACCTTTCGGATATTGTTCTCAGAAATATTTACAAAAATCTTTATGGGAGGAATATTTTTTTAAATATAGAAATATACATATGGAGGCGCATACTTGATTTGGAGGAATGCCAGCCACCTTATAAATCTTTAAAATTCTAAAACCCTAAAAACTTTAAGAATATTGTCAAAATGTTGACAACTCATTTAAAAATATATGTAGTAAATGAAAAAAAAAATGGTGACCAACATCCACTATTCAAAACATTTATTCTAGGATGCAGAGCATTTTCAAGGATTATGCATTGGCTATTTAAATAAACTATTATTTTTAAAATATCAACTTGATTGGGTTAGAAAATTTTTTTCCTAATGTACTCAAGGGTTTATGAAATGATCCCTCTAACTTTTAAAAAATTATGAGTTTTCATAAAAAAAAAGTTCTTGAGCCCAAACCACTGACATTTGATGTAAAGCTTTTAATATTGTTCTCTGATATATTTGTCACTTGATATATGAAATTCCAGAGCACTTGAATCATTAGAATTTGAGAAAATATAAAACCATTTATTCCAAAAGGCAAAGATATTGCTAAAGACTAGGGAAGTAGGTTGCATGAGGACCAGACCTGAAGGGGCTAATTTAATGATGCCAGATACTTCATTTGTCTGAAAAGGGAAGTAGGAATATTTAGAAATCTTGATGAGAATCTTCTAGACACTTCTCGTACCTTCCACAAAGTTATAAAAGCGGCTCACCAGCAGCCCTTCGAGTCAGTGATAAGTTAGTCTCTGTCTCAGATCGTGTACCGCAGAGCATCGGGCTGGTCGTACCTCTGTAGTGCCAGTAACAGTGACTAACAAGTTATCTTGGGGCCATTTTGTAATTAAGAATATTTAATTTATTTGTACATATTAATAAATTTATTATGTTTAAGTAATTAATATTTTCTATTTTATTTATTTATTAATTAGTAAGGGTAGTAGATTCTACTGTTATCTGTAATTAGTAGGTGTAATTATTTGTCATATTAAACTCAATTTTGATTTATTTTTGTTTATTTGATTTATTATTACTGACCCGTAACCCATAACAATTTGATGCCAGAAGTGGGATGTTGTTATTTTGTGAAATTTGTGGTCTTAGAGAATTGTACTTGCACCAGAGAATAAATTGTTAGACTCAGGAAAACAAAATATCAGAAAACACTAATATTTTAAAAAATAAGTTAACAACTGTAGAGGATAGGTTAGTTACAATAGAGAATAGTTTTCAGGAAAAAGTAGATTCTATTAAAAATGAATTAGAGAGTAAATTAGTCAGTAGTTTTGAGTTAAGAGAAGAGGCTCTAGAGAATCGACTAGCCCAGCTACTAGATGGCTCTTATGAGAGCGTGAAGATTACCCACCATGAAGTCTCTACAGAAGAGGACACACCTGTCATCCAGCTATTGTTCAGATGACGTGAGCGCACAGCATGATTCCGGAGTTCAATAGAAAGATAACCTAGGAGGACTTCCAGTCGCTGGGAACAAATGCTTCTGCATTGTGCTTGGCTCTGTGAAGAGGCGCACTTGGAGTTCAAGAAAATACCTGTTATGGGTCAATATGAGTCAAGCCAGGTCTAAACTTTGTAGGAAATATGGCATAGCAGATGAAACATCCTTTCACAAGGTCTGTCAATTCAGGTACCAACAAAAGAGCTGGGAAAAAAAAAGTTTTCTTGCTTTGGAATTGCAGAGATTATAGTCTAAAGAAATCTATGAATTGACAGATCTTAATATTAGAGTCTTTTTCAGGAACCTACCGAGTACATTTGCTGAAGTGAACTTTTTCTAGATTCCAACAGAACATTAGTGTAGGGGAACTTATGAAAACATTTTGATTGCAAGTAAATCAATTTATCTTTAGACCTGTGGAAAATAAGAACCTTTCCTTAAATTTATTTAGTTAAAATTTTCCTAAACTTCTTAACTAATTTTATTATTTTTTTCATAGCTGTCAAGATAAAATTAAAATAAAACCCTAGCTTTTTCCATCTTTAATTGCTTGAAAAACTTTTAGCCTAAGAGAAAATCTTTTATAAATCTTCATGCATATATAAAGTTCATTGTGCAGATGTTCATATACTCTTTATCACATTTTTAAATTTTACAAAATATAAAGTCGAAGGCACTTGGCACATTAGTGGTTAAAAACTTTACTGACTTACATAGTGACAATATGGTATTGACTAATGGTATTAATACAATGATCTGAAAAATGTATGAAAGACCTTTAAGAATTAATGGATTAATCCTCATTAAATAAAAACACTATATCACATTAGGTCGTGCTTGAGCTTCGTGCGAGTCAACAACTGTTTAGTGAGCTCCTCAACTAATACTGATAAGCTACTTTTTTTTCTACTAATATTTAATTTATATTTCTTGTACTTTTAATCTAAACAAACTTAGGTAATTGGAGTGTATATAAAATATACCTTACATTTTTATATTTCAGTTGTTCATTTTGGTCTAATAAAAGGTTAGATTAAAATGAACGAACCTTCTGATATAAATTCCCCCGAAATTAAACGAAAGATAATATATAGAAATAAAATATTAACTAATCTTCAAGCTAATGAAAAGGAAGTAATTATAAATAAATTTCTAATTGTCAAACGAACGGATGGGGCATCTCTTAGTAGGGTATCTCCATTCTTAATATTTAAAGTTATTAATTCACTTGGTGGTGAACCAAAAATATTAAGAAACTTAGAGAGGGAACAATACTAATTGAAACTACAAGTAAAAATCAGGCTGATAAAATTTTAAGTTTAACAAATATAGGACTGGACATTCCAGTGAAAGTTACACCTCATGAAAAACTTAACGAATCAAGAGGTATAATATATTGCCCGGACTTAGACAGCCTAGAGGTAATAGAGATTTTAGAAGAGCTAAAGGACCAAAGATTTACATCTGTTAGGCGTATAATCTCAAAAAAATTGGAAGGAATTAGGAAAACACATATGTACATTCTTACTTTTGCTGTACCTAACTTACCGGAAACAGTAAGGGTGGGTTTCTACATATTAAAAACTAGATTGTATATACCAAATCCATTAAGATGTATCACCTGTTTAAAATTTGGGCATTTAGCTGAAAAATGCAACTCAGAACCTGTATGTGCACATTGTTCAAAACAAAGACACACTGGCATCGCTTGCAATTCAGTAACCCCTATTTGTGTCAACTGTTCAAAATCTCATAATAGTTTTGATACGAAATGTCCAAGATTTATTGAAGAAAGGGAAATAAAAACTATCCAATATAAAAACAAATTACCTTATAATGAGGACAGACATCTTCATTTTGAACAAAATCCTAGACTTACCCAGTCTTTTGCTACAGTTTTAAGAAGGAATAAGGAAGTTTCTGAATCAGGGTGTCAAACAGATATATCATTTATTAAAACAATGAAAGACAACACTTCACAGTCGTCAACAGGCTCTAACACTAGTTCACTTGAGACTAGCCCTATCTTATCTGTCCAGAAACAGATAACAGCTCAATGTTATGATATATATATGACATATATCAACATGAGGTGCTGACCGAAAATCACTGCTTATGATATACAAAAGTCTTATACTATCGAAACTAGACTACGGCAGCTTAGTGTACTCTTCAGCTAGAAGCATTGTCCTCTCCGCCTAGCTACTGGGGCTTTCAGGACAAGCCCGATCACGAGCCTCTGTGCAGAATCAAGTAGCACACCACTTTCTACAAGAAGAAAACAATTGCTTTCTTCCTACCTCTCAAGGGTCATATTCCAGCATATAAATACATATTTCAAACCAAAAACCTCTGACTTTATAGTGAAAAACTAAATCATCCGGCAACCCTAGGCATAAGGCACTGAAACTTAGTTGGCTCAATTCCGGAGATTAATCATCAATACAATGATGTAAACAAGCCACCATGGATGTACAAAGCACCACTTATAGATATGCGACTGATTTCTTTAAAGAAAGACATCCCAAAGAAGGAACTTTGTCGTAAAGCCGAAACAATAATAAATTCATATTCAGATAGGTTGGTAATATACACCGATTGCTCAAAATGGGAAGACAATGTTGGTATAGCGATGGTCTGGTGCAACAACATCATAAGGCAGAAGCTCTCTCATATATACACTGCAGAAATGCAAGCTATTTCCATGGCATTATATAATGCAATTGTCTCCTTGGAAAAAAATTTCTTAATATGCACTGATTGTCTGTCGAGCCTAAGAAGAATTGGTAACTATAATAAAAAAAAGTCCCCTGACCTCTAAAGTATTTCACTTCATTAAGACATTAACTTTGTAGTCCAAATCTGTTAATTTCCTTTGGCTCCCTTCACATATTGGCATTGCTGGCAACGAAAAGGCTGACAAAGCAGCCAAAGAAGCAGCTGCCATGTTTGTACCTCCTATTACAATTCTTGAACCAGATGATATTAAAAGTTGGTTGAAAAACATAGCGAATCAAGATTGGGAATACGCTTGGAAGTCTGAATCATCTGAAAACAAACTGCGCCAAATTAAGGACACGACTATGCAATGGGACAGCTCGATTCGTGGAAATAGAAGAGAGGAAGTAGCACTGACGCGTATGAGAATTGGATATACAAACCTGACACACATGTATCTAATAAACAAGGACCCACTCCCAAAGTGCTGCAAATGCCAAGTCCAACTAACCGTCAAGCACATAGTAGAGAAATGCCCAGAATATCTTTGTCATTTTGTAGCTGAAGGAGACTAACAGACTGCCTCGGAAACAACACCTCAAGAGTTGAAAAATTTATAAGTATTGTAAAAAGGACAGGTCTTCTAAAATATATATGATTTATTCCTGCATGGACTTATCAGTACACTAGTCGACAGCTTTAAAATATTACGTTATCTCATAATCTGATGTAATATGTGTGTGAATGTATGCCTAAATGCATGATGTACGTGTGTGTGTGTTTTTAAAAAAATTACATTTAATCATATTGTTATCCAATTACCATAATTTATTATATTTAATTGTAATGTTAAATTATATGTTATCTATTTGTTACTGTTAAGCTTTTCATGTTAGCTATTAAAAAAAAAAAAAAATGTTAAAAAAAAAGAAAAAGAAAAAAGAAAGAAAAATGAT
>KZ807403.1:571056-586881 GCA_000696205.2 Oncopeltus fasciatus
TACTTAAATCTGAATTTTTTTTTTTTAATAATTAAAATAGAAATAAAATATTCTAAAAGATCCCTTGAGCTATCCTGGTGCCCTGTCCACCTGTTTGTATGAGGCTTTTGGAATTGAAAAAGCATCCTATATTTTTCTCTCTAAATGCATTTTATATCCTCGTCTGCATAGATAGAAGTATTGTAATCAATCAAAATTGTTTGTTTTTTTTAAACTCCCTAATTTTTGTTTTTTTACATTTAAATCATTATATTTCACACAAAAATCATCTCTATAAATTGTTTTCATCAACTTAATTTTATCTTTTCTCACTTTAAATTAAATTCAAAACTACTGAATGGTTGAACCTAAGGTTTAAAACCTTCATAATATTTTGAGCAGGCCATGACAGACAGCATTATTAGAATGATTATTAGAAGTTATGCTGAAACTATGTTATCCCTAGTAAGTTGATATGTCACTAGCAGGCATCAGATACAAATTGAAAATACATGATATTCTATTAGATACTTTAGAGATTAAAAAAGGATTAAGAAAAGGCAATCTTCTATCGCTATCTCTCTTTGGCTCTTAAATACAAAGTATATGCCATGTGTTTTAACTCGAATGGTAGTATTTAGAATAGATAGACACAAACATTTAGCTTATGCTGATAGTATCATAACAGCTAGTAGTACAAAGCATATCTAGTACAAGACTACACCCGCAGGGTCACTTGGGGAGCATGTGTAAGCAACAAGAACGTTAGGTTTGTTGGTAAATGATAATGAAACAGTGCATATTAAAATATATAGAGGCTTAAGTAGTGCTACTGAACAAGTCAATAATATGGACATCATGCATTTTGAGCAATGACAAATTTTAATAATATGGTTTTTATCTAGCAAAATGAAATAAATCCTGATAGTATACATCAGGTTAATATGTTATTTTGCTTTCTAAAATGCATTAAAGCTCAGGAGTATAACACATTGAACAAAGGTTCTTCTATATGACAATCAGTTGTGACTTATGGTTGCAAAACCTGGGCAGAGTAGGTTATCAGAAGATAGTAGAGAAGGCTCAGGTTCTTGTGGGATCATAGTGCCAAAAGATAGATAGATTATCAGAACTTGTGGTTAAGTTGAATGATAGACACTCGGATTTTTTTTACTAATTTACAGTTGCTATATAATCTATTTTTTATTAGATTTCGTGTGGAATTCAAGTTTTTCATGGATGGGGCTTTTGAAAAATATATTTCAACAATAGACCTTCAATGATTCTTCATTGGAGAAGCTAAAAATATGATCCATTAACAATTTTTAGTGGAAGGGAACAGAATAAAAATCTAACTGTCCCAGCCAGGACTCGAACCTGGATCTCCTGCTATCTGGGCCGGTGCATTTTCCATTTATGCTACCGAGACAAGTCTGATAAGTTATTAAATTCCCCGCACTAGTGTCTGATAATAACTTATCAGACTTGTCTCGGTAGCATAAATGGAAAATGCACTGGCCCAGANAGCATACTTTTTATTCAATTTTTTGTAAGTATTTTTCACAGTAGTCTATGATTGTAACTATTATATTTGTAAAAATTATATTATTCTTCATTAAAAAAATTTTAACATTCATATCTCATGGAAATATTGGAAAAATGATTTTTTAAATTTTTAATTTTAGAAATATTATTTTTTGTGGTTATATAATCCCACATAAATTTTAACAATTTTCTGTGTAAGAAAGAATTTTAATTGGTAGAAAATATTTTAAAATTACATTTATACTATCACAGTAACGGTATTCCCTTGCAGAATAAAAAATCAGTTGTTACATTGTCAAGTTTATTAAATATATTTCATGTTGTGAAGATTTTTTTTTTCTTTCTCAGCACCCATTCCTCAAGTTATCGAGGCCGCTGGCAACATTGACTCCTCTAATTATGGCTGCGAAAGAGGCGACCAAAACTCACTGAGGACAGCTTACTCGGGGGCAGCAGGCTGTCCCCGACCTCCAGGAGCTGCAGGATTTAAAGGAGAGATTGTAAGAATACTTCCAGCCTCACTTCAATCCCAGTAGTGATTCCCAGATTTGTCTTACAGTTCCTCAGGCCCTTTTATCTCCTGACTATACAGGAATATTAGACTATATTCTAATATTATAATTTATTTGATATGATACATAATTATATTAGCTGTAACTTTTTCTTCTAATGAGACTTTACCACTAACAGTATAATTTATTTTTTTAATAACTTTCATATTCTATTCTGAGCCAGGCTTAACTGATATTTCAACTACTCTCTGCATATCTGTTCTTCCACAGGTAATAGCATTTATTTGTTCAGTCTGTCATTTATTGAATAGCAATATATTTTATTGTTGTTTTTATTTTTCAATTAATAGATAACAGATTGAATATTAGGATAATGAACTGAATCAGTAACTAAATTCATGGAAATATCTAAAATCTTGGATGTAGTAATACTTTTGAGAAAATTAAGTAAAAGTTTCTGGTTTTAATTTGTCTAAATTATGGCCCTAGTTACCTAATCACTTCCTTAAGATAAAAGCCTAGCTCTGTTCAATGGTAAAATCAAATGGACATCTTTTTCTTGTCCTTAGTGTTTTTCTTTCGATTTATTAGTGTTTAATTTACTTAAATTATTATTTAATCATAAATTTATCTTCCTTGTTTTTTTCATTTAAGAGCCTGTTGAACTAAAACCAAGTCTGGTATATTAATGCTGTCCTTTTTGCCTTCCACTCTGTTTTAGGAAGGAATAAATTATGAATTATTTTTTCCTACAAAGAATTTATATGAATTAAAGAGCTGTATACAAAATGCTTTCCTTTAGATTAATCCATTCTCTTTATTTGTTTTCTATTTTCACGACACATGGAATAATGGCCAGTTTTTCAAATATTTTCTAATCTGAGATCTCATTAACTTATACAAATAATTTGTTTTTCTTCCCTATTATCCCCATTAATTTAATTAAACAATGAATTTAAAAAAAAAGTATAATAACTTAAACTTTTAATAGTTGTATCAATGAATGAATATTTTAACCTGACACTGATATCAGCTTCATTTTATTTATTAATTTGTGTCTTACTGATGTTGGTTTGATAATTTCTTAAATTATCTTTATGAAACTCCTATAAAATCCTATGAGTCATTCAAGTTCTACCACTTATGAAGAACTTGAAAGGACATAGAAGAGTTCTCCAACATTTTAAAAACTTTCTATTATACATGCATGTAATTTAATCGTGTGTAATTGGTGGTTTTATAATTATGTTTCAGACATAAATTCATTTTATTTTCAGCTTCACTGTTTATTTAACAGTTAAAGAAAACTTTATATTTATTCATTATACATAACTTTAAACTAAAATACTTCCATTAAATCTTCATTGTAATTTATTCTAACATTAAAGACTTATTTTAAATTACCTATATATTAAAAAATTCAATCAAAAGTATGTAATAATGTCTCTCTTGATTTCCATCACTCCATTTTTCAATTGGATTTTGAAAAATTCAATGAAATAAAAAATAATAATGGGGTTTAATGTTCAGTTTTCTTTTATATAAATTAAAATTTGACTATAGCCTTAAGATGTTTGCTAAATGAAAGTAAATAAATCTCAATTTTCCCCAGTCTTCCTTAATAGGCTATATTTCTCAAAATTCTTTAGTTGAACTCTTTTACTTAAATTATCACTAAAACCAGAATTTTGTTTCCTCTTATCACTGAATAATGCAGTTCATGATATAAAATAATTAATAATTGCTCTTAATTAAAAATTTGGCCCTAAAAAGTTTCAATTTGTTTTATTTGTGAAACTTCATTTTAGTGTATTTATACTTTTATGTTAGTTTTAATTCAATGATAATTGTAATTTTTTATCCAATTCTTACATACTAGTGCAAAATAAAAAAAAGATAAATTAACCTTAATTTCTCCTAAATAGTAATAATCTTTACAAGAACTTAGTACTAGTATGCAATGATTTAAGAATAATTTGAGTTATTCTTAATCATAGCATAGGTAGTTTAATTTTTTAGAAAAAAAAAAAGAAGTGCAATGAATATTGTAAATAATGTAATTCAATGGTATTTAAAAATATTCTTTTACTTTTCTGTTGTTGTTTTTTTGGTTTTTTTTTTTTTTTGGCCTCAAGTAAACATAAAAACTTACTTTATATATATAATAAGAACAGGTGGGAGAAAGAGTATAGTGAACACCAAAAAAGAAAAAATCACAATGCGTAAAATTTTTTGGAGAGATTTCTCACCCTTTGTCTGTGAGGAGTGAAGAGAGACATTTTTCTTTTTGTATGTTACTGCACTCTTTCTGTCACCTGTTCATATTTACTATATATATCACAGCAGCGAGTGTTTAATTTTATATATATATATATATATATATATATATATGCTCATTTTTCTTCTCAATTTTCTTTCATTTAGTGATTGCTTCTATGAAATATTTATAGTTCAAAAAAGCTTTTCTTTTACTTTTTACTACTAATAATGTATTACCTGCGAGTTTTAAAAGGAGGATTTAACTAAATTTGTTTCAAGGAATGAGAGAGAAGGTTTAATAAAAAATAATAATTTAAAGAAATATTAAACAAAAGAATATTATAAATGTGTAAAAATTACAGACTTATTTTAATTTCAAGTCTTATGTTATTGCGCTTTATTAAAAAGAAAAAAAAAAGCTTTTAAGCCTAGAGAAAGAGTTATCTACTTAAATTTATTTTTTTAAATTTTCCCTTTTGTTTAATTTAAAAATGCCAAGTTTTATTGAATCCTGTATTATCTTGAAATGATAAGTGGTTTTTGGCATGTGTTATTTCTGTGATGTACAATAAGGCCTAAATTTGATAGAATTTTTAGATGACCTGTTAGACTTCTGTTTTTTCGCACCTCTCCAATAAAGTTGATTAAGACATGCTAATTTTCACTTAGTCCACTTAACAAAATATATTTAATCTGCTTTGTCCTTAAGTACCATTACAAAATACAATTTTAATACTTATATTTAAAATAGCATTATCTGTTTTCTTTTTCTTTTTTTTTAATAATATATAGTGAGAGCTATACAAACATTAATCTAGGTAATGATGAGGGCTAAGGTTGGGATTCATATTTTATTATAAATATTGATAACTTTTTGTAAATAGTTATATTAAATAGATATTTCCCTTTACGCTCTCCATCCATGAGCACAATAACATTTTTTGGATTAATGATATAGATCACCTAGTAAAATAAATTGAAGGAAAATTTATTAATATTTTATTAAGTATTATTAGGACTACAGCAATAAATTTTCCTATTTTCTTTAAAAACACAGGGTGTCTGATTATGTCTTTTGTGATTTTTTTTTTTTTAAGTCTGTTAAGCAGTGAGAGTAGAAGAGTAGTAGGAATCACTGTTTGGTGTTAAGTAAATGTATATTGAAAAATTGTTGTGGCTGTAGCATTTGTTTTATTGGGTTATTTTAATTATAATTGTTTACTTTTTTTTTCTTATCATATTTTTTTTTTCGTATTATCACTTGAAAAAAGTAGTTTTTTTTGTGAAAATTCAAAAAATGTTGCAAAATTGAATTTAAGGGGAGAGCTAAAAGTGACAGGTGCCTTTCTAACCTAAAGTATTGCTGACTATTTATGTATTAATGGATTTGTTCCTTATTTTTTCTTTGGTTTTATAATGAAATTAATTGTGTTTTATCTTTAGTTAAAGCAAGGTATGTATTTTTCTTTCTAAAGTATAATGTTCTATTGCTTTGGGGTCTTAATAATTTCTTGTGGGGTTAGAGCTTTTTAATTATTCTTGCCCAACATTGAATAACTATTGTCTTGCAGTTCTAAATATTCAACAACTGTGATCATTTTTATTATTATAAGCTTAAATTATTAACTATTATGTACTTTGATTTTGCACAGGTTGTAATTGGATGTAAAATTCATATTCAGCCCTATTTCAAACAATAAAAACCTAAATATTTAAAAAAAAAATTATTTTTATCCAAGTGTCAAGCTTACTTTCCTAAGTTTATCATATTGCCTTTTACAGAAACCTTAATACTTTGCCATACTTAATTAATTAATACTTAAACCACCCTTCCAAGTTACTTATTTTTTATTTTTTTATACTTCCCATGCAGCCACTTAAAATTAAGGAGGGATGGGGCTATCTATTCCATGCAGTTATGACCACCTAAGGTACTAGACAAATTTATTTATCTCGATTAGCCTGACTAGGACAGGACTCGAACTTACAGTGCCAGATTTGTGTCCCAAATAAATCCCTTTAGTTAACTACCTAAGCTTCCTTTAATACAAATATAAAGGAAATGTTGGGCACCGAGATATATTCTCTTGAAAATATCTTATTTCTCCTTGCTCTTGATCTATAAAATATATTACAACTTTTTAGGCCTTGTATGTTATATTTTATTGTTACACACACATTTATTGCTGTGAATAAATCTTTGAACATTCTTTTGACCTTCGTTCTTATCCAAGAATATAATAAATATAAAGAAAAAATTAATATATTGAGTTGAAAATTATTGTATTTAATAAAACAAAATTATGAAATAAACAATGAATTCAATTAAGTATAAATTATAATAAGTTATATTTCTTTACATTTTACTCACTAAAATATCAATAATCAAAGGGATAATAATATAAATCAAAGGGATGCTTTATATGAAGCTATATACATACATGTGCCATGTGCATTACGACAAAAGTTGATTAAGAAATATATTTTATGGCATAAGAATTCCTAAATGTCATTTAAATTTCAACTAATGTAAAAACCATTGCCTATGTTATAATATGCTATGTATCATAGGCTGTTAATAAAATAATTCTGAAGGCCAGTGGTGAATATGAGCTGATACACTTTACTAATTTGTTAATTTTGTTCATGGACTTTCTCTCTTAAATATTTATATGCTTATTCTCGTGACAATCATTGTCAAAATCTTCTGGCACTTGGGGCAAATCCTGTTACTACTTGTGCATATTTGATACTTTAAATGTTTTCATGCAGAAAAGTATAAACATTTCATTAACTTTATATAAGTAGTTCACTACTTATCTATCTTGTATGCAACATAATATTGATAATTTATTTTGCCATTTTTGAAAATAGATTACCTAAATTTCACTTTTTGATCAGAGTATACTTAGTTTATTTCAATTTTTTTAGATACAATTTTTTGCCCTAAAGCCTTGCTTCCAATACTTAATTTCTCAAATGGAATTGTCCATATTCTCCATAGGGCAGACCTTATCTGACCTAGTAATTATTTAAAGAGAAGCCATTATTTTCTGTTTGCTGCATTTTATTCGGGACCAATAGAGAGTTGTATGGCTCAATTGTGAATGACTTATTTTTGTAGTTAATATCTAGTTGGGAAAAGAAAGAACACCAAAAAACCTTTTAATTTCTGCTCAAGTTCTCATTCAGTCATGACTGCTTGCATTCTCATCAAAAGTTAAGAACTAGTTGTTAAGTCACAGCCTTCTCTTGCAAGTTTCTCTATTTCAGTGTCCCAAAATTCTCACAAATTAGAAATCTTACTTATGAAATCTCTCCCCTCCAATGTAGCCTGACTGAAGAGAAATATAAGTACCCCACTATGTTTGAGACAGAAAACAGAAAAGCAGCAATCACATGTTTTTGTAGTGTTTTTTGTTTTTGTTTTTTTTTTTGGGGGGGGGGGGGTGAAAGACAAATGGGAGTTGATTTTTGCCCCCTAAACATAGCAGAATTTTATTTTATTCTTTCTACCATGATTTTTCTCTAAAACCTTATCAACTTCATTTTACATTATAGCCCATCATAAAGTATATGAAAAATAAGAGAGATGAAACAATTGAAAAGAGAAAGAGGTACTGTTGAAAGCCAGATAAAGTAGAGAGAAACATTTAATTTAAAGAGAGAGGAATTCTAAGAAACCAGTAGGTGTGAACTTGAGATTGTATTGGACAGATTTTCAAAATGAATGTATTATCGTTATGCTTCTTGTTATCGGTATATATGGTTTTCCTACTGTGCATCGGCTTATATATTAGTTGGTTTTTCAAGTTACGCCAATGTATTTTATTTTTGGAATTATGGTTAGAATTATATAAAATCTAAATCTGCCATTAAAACTGATCATAGAGATCCTGTATTTAAAAAAAAAAAAATTTTACTTATGCAACTGCTCAGGATCTTGAAGGAAGGAGGCTAATGTTAGGCTATCAAATTCTAAACATCCAGGAGTTCGCCCAGTCTTTTACTTCTCGATCAAAGCTTATGGCAGATCTCGAACCTGTTGCATCAGACTTGTTCAGTGTCCTGAACGAATACCTTTTGTTAAGCTAACTGTAACTGTACATATATATATATACATACATGGTATACTACCCCCTTGTCATTCTGAGTGAAACCTAATGCACCTATCTATATATTATATTTAACTGAGAAAAATTATCTAATTCATGTAGTCATATCATAAATTTTTTACTTTCACCACTAAAAGTTTATGTCTCGAGTAAGCTCAAAGTATTCTTTTGAGCTCTTCTGACCAATGTAAATTAATCTTTGTGGCAGTCTAGTTTTAATGAGGATGTGTTACACTGCAATTTGGCACCTTCAACAATCTTTCAATTTTATAAGAAAAAAAAATTCTTCCTCTAATTAATTAAAGGATTCAAAACTTACAAACAAATGAACTTGATTTTCAAGTAATAATTACTTCTTTTTGTGTTCCCACTAGTAATAAAAATAATATTTATGGGAATACAAAGAACTAGTTATTGTTTGGATTTGGATAGTTCACACCATCCCCTATATGTTTGAACTTCATTTTATCAAAATGAAATAATTTTTCATCATTATTTTAGTTAAATTTTAATAAAATATTCATGGTCTCTTAAAATAATTATTCATTGAAAAGAAAATTAGAATTTATTGGCAAGTATAATGATTATAATAATGAGCTTTATTTGTTATTTTGAATTATTGTTAAATGTTCAATTATAGTACAGTGCATTGCAAATAAAGTTCTTCCTATATTAGTTTAAATGGAGAAGTTGTTAACTAAGATATATACGATTTAAGAGGTAATTAGGATTTGGCCAAAATGGATTCCATTTTTAACATACCCAAATACTTCTTAAACCGTCTTCCTTTGATTGGATTGAAATAAGATTGACTAGGATATTGACAGTATAGGTATAGTATTGTGACAGTGTTAAAACGTTTTCAGTTATACTTGGAGCTGAAAGTTTGCATTTCTCTTTTTTATTTTTTTAACTTATATAGAGGGCCGTTGTTAAACACATAACCCACAGACTGACACAGTGGGAATATATTTATTGATAAAAAAAATTATTGTCCTGTCATCAAATCAAGCTTCCTTCCCTTGTAACCACTCTGTCCTAAGGTTTTTTACTCTGAAAATCTAATATTTTGGTAGTTTACATATTTATTTTAATTAAAGTAGGCTAGCATAGCCTTTCTCTGTATAAAAGTTCATAGCACAGTAAATATGAAAATTGTCATTTAAAATTTTTGTTTATATAAAGTTGCTTTTAGGTATACAAAATATTGCCAGGTAAATTACTAACCCTCATCAAATCTATCATCTTCAAGTTACAGGCTATTTTCCCAGGGTTAAATTCACATAATTACTCACACATTTTGTCTAATTACATCCTTACCCATTTAAAATTTTTATTTTATAAATTTTCAGAAGTTATCAGTATTGTTGCATATAAATAAAAGTGAATTAGCAATGATTTATTTTATTTTTTAATGCATTTATTGAAATGTATTTTAATGTCTAAAATATATTAATTGCATTTATGTTTTGTATATTTTTTTTAAAATTTTAAACAAATTATTTTTATTCCTTCGTTCTTATCCAAGAATATAATAAATATAAAGAAAAAATTAATATATTGAGTTGAAAATTATTGTATTTAATAAAACAAAATTATGAAATAAACAATGAATTCAATTAAGTATAAATTATAATAAGTTATATTTCTTTACATTTTACTCACTAANAATGCATTTATTGAAATGTATTTTAATGTCTAAAATATATTAATTGCATTTATGTTTTGTATATTTTTTTTAAAATTTTAAACAAATTATTTTTATTTGTAAAGAACACTAATGATGCTATAATCAAAATATTTCACTTTTTGTATTATTATTATTATTTCTATTTGTATTATAATGTATTATTCTTTGTTAAAGCCATTTATATTAAATTATGAATGATAGACTTAATAATTATATAATAGAGCTATATGTATATTATGTATAATACTGACTGAAGTGTACAGATTTGTTTTATAGTTATAAATAAATTGGTCAGACTGCTGTTGGCTACATACAGCATTTATGTACATAGATAATTTTAAATTACTTTTTAGCAGTGCCTGTTTATATTAGTGTGTAAGAAGATATCACTTACAAGGAATGTATGCAATATAAAAATAAATTAATTAAAAAATATATTTTCCTTATTCACTTCCTTGTTTTCAATGATTTCAGAGTCTATGTGGGTAACATTTTGAGCTTTTAAAGCATACTTTTTATTCAATTTTTTGTAAGTATTTTTCACAGTAGTCTATGATTGTAACTATTATATTTGTAAAAATTATATTATTCTTCATTAAAAAAATTTTAACATTCATATCTCATGGAAATATTGGAAAAATGATTTTTTAAATTTTTAATGTCAATTTAATCAATAAAATTTAAAATATTTTAATATCAATCTTTAATACTGAAAAAAAAAAAGAAGAAAAAAAATCTAAATTCCCTAAGGACAAGAAAGAAATGTTTTTTCATTGTATTTCCGCATGCTCTACAGTTAACTTGCTAATACTCTATAATTAGCAAGCTTAATGAATCACATACATTTTAGAATACTCATGAAACTTAAAAATAAGCAATTTTTAAACAACTTTTTTAACAAGATTAAGCAATTTTTTAAAGATCCTAAGAGTTTTTATTTAATAAATAATAAGAAGGCCCACATGCATTCTTTAATAGCTATACATGGAAACATACATAGCTAAACACTTTTAAAATAAATTGAGGCCTTCAATTCAGAAAAATTTGAATGGTGGGTTTAGTAGAGTCATACATTATCTATTAAATAACAAAATATAATAACTAAACCTCTGCTACTAAACTAAAATTATTGTGATAAAGTTATCATTATTCTAATACCGAATTACTAAATTATATCAAATTTGCTAATACAGGAGAGAAATTAAGAAGAGCAGTTATCTTAATAGTTCAAATTGATCAGTCACTAAAAACAAAAGATACATAGCCTCCTTAAATTATTCATTATAACTGTTATACTATGTAATAGTATTAATTACAGAAATCGTCAAAATAAGTAAGAATAGAAAGTAGAAATCTATAAATAAAATTTTATGATAAAAGTCAAAAGTGATATATTAGAACATAAATTAGATTTTTTTTTTTTGGGGGGGGGGGTTCTGTCAAGGTAGATCCAAAAAAATACAAATTAAAAAAAAAAGTGTATTTTTAAAAATTATCTGCCAAGAAATATTTTATTTGGTTGGGGTTTTTTATCCCACGTAAATTTTAAACAATTAATGAGAGGGAATAGAATAAAAAAAATCTATCTGTCCCAGCCAGGAATCGAACCTGGATCTCCTGCTATCCGGGCCGGTGCACTTACCAGTTATGCTACCAGATATCTCATTTTTATTCTATTCCCTCTCATTAATTGTCTTAAATTTACGTGGGATAAAAAACCACAACCAAATAAAATATTTATAAAGAAAAAATTAAATAAAGTAAATGACGAGAGTCTACAAATAGCTTGACAATGTCAGCTACTTCGAGTTTAAGACGAAGTTCTCGTCTTTCTCGTGGGTTAGGCTCTCGCTAGTGTAGAGGGAATTTAATGAGATATCTAGCACGTCCTGGTAGCATAATTGGTAAGTGCACCGGCCCGGATAGCAGGAGATCCAGGTTCGATTCCTGGCTGGGGCAGATAGATTTTTTTATTCTATTCCCTCTCATTAATTGTTTAGATTATCTGCCAATGTTTCGGCTTACATTGTAAGCCATCTTCAGTGTCGTTGAAATACTATGTTATAAGAATACAAATAAAGGTAAAAATAAAAATAAATGATTTACAATATTATAATATAGAATTTCCATAATTAAATGTACTGTGATATCAAAAGTATGAATGTAGTAAACTATGTAGAATAGTTCAGCCTGCAGAAATACAATAACCATACCTACCTATCATAAAAACGAGAGTGGACGTCCTGTCCCTAGGTTCACATTTTCATGACTGAGCGGAACGGTTTTGAAAAAAATATTTGAAAAGGACACAGTAGGTACAAAGAGAGAGCGGCCTGTTTCAAATGGGGCAATAAAAGGACAAAGAAGAAAGGGAAGGGTATTTTTAAGGATGAGTAACTTTTGGAACTAGGAAAAAAGATAACAGGTTTATTTTAAAGGGGGGCTAATGGTTTTTCAGAATGTTTAAAATGTTTTTGAATAAGTTGAAGAAATTTTTTCTATCAGACCTATCGTTAACTGGATTGTGTTGTAAGTTAATGTGAACAGTTTCAGATACAGGCATCCCTACTTATCCTAATACTCTTTTAGCCCTCTTTGCTGATGACAAAGCGATCCTCTCCTCCCACCCTGATTCCAAAATCGCTTCTAACAATTACACAACAATACAAAACCACCTTGATGCTATTCAGCAGTGGTGCAGTAAATGGAGAATCAAAATAAATGAGTCCAAATGCGTACAAGTAAATTTTAAATTATGAAAAGATTCTCCTAATAATGTTACATACCTATACCTCTCTCTGATTCAGTCCGTTACCTAGGGTTCCACCTTGACTCACGACTCAACTGGAATGAACATACTAAAATCAAACGACAAGAACTCAACAGACGCCATGGACTCTTATACAGCCTTATAAATAGGCGCTCACAGCTCACATTAGAAAATAAACTGACCATCTACAAGACCATAAAATGACCAATCTGGACCTACGGTGCAGAACTGTGGGGTGTCGCTAAGCCTTCCAATATCCAACGAATACAATCCTTTCAGTCCATAATTCTTAGAATAATTGCTAACGCTCCATATTATGTGTCCAACTCTACCCTTCATCACGACTTTAATATTCCTTTTTTCAAAGACCTTATCTCCAACTGCTTCAAACTCTTCCATAGTAAACTCCAATTTCATCCCAATCCCTGTCGTCGGACTCCAATTCTCACAATCCTCCCCGGTGACTAAAACGGAGATGGCCTCGCGACCTCCTGGGCCTTAATGCCTAAACTTATTGGGAGTGGGGTCGATGGGCCCCTTCTCCCTGCACAGTGATGACCATTCATTTATTTATTGTTAATTTTATTTTTATTTCATTATATTTTTTCTTTCTTTTATTTTATTTATATTATTTTTATACATGTACATTTATTTTAAGTCATCAAATTACAAGATGTTATATAACAGAATGTAATAAATAAAGATTTATTTAAAAAAAAAAAAAAGTTTCAGATAGACTTCATAGAGTTCAGTGGAAAGAATGGTTTTTAAACAATTATTGCGAGGGAATAAAATAAAAAATATATCTGTACAAGCCAGGACTCGAACCTGGATCTGCTGCTTTCCGGGCCGGTATACTATATTACACCACCGGGATGAGCCAGATAACTTATTCAATTCCCAACACACTAGCGAGAGTCTAACCTACGAAAAAGACGAATACATCGTCTTATGCTCGAAGAAACTGACATTGTCTAGTATTTATCGACTCTTCATTATTTACTTTTTATTTTCATTTATAAATATTATTTAAGTTGTGGTATATTATTCCCATGTAAATTAGTTAGACTCTCGCTAGCGGTGGTGCAATGGTTAGCATACCGGTCCGGAAAGCAGGAGATCCAGGGACTAAGCGCTTGTGCATTGTGTAGCTGAGGATTTGAGATCGACCAGAGGACTTGCAACGGTCTTTAAGAAGATGTTAAGCGGCATCGAGGAATCGGATCAACAGGGACTACGTGTCGGCAAGACACTACATCGTGAACGGAATGGACAGCACCTTATTTACCTCGTGAACATGGATTCACATCGGGAGCCAATATAAGAGGTCCGGCGGAGGTGCCTCATCACCGGCGGACTTTAATTCGCCTACTGGTCTGGATTGGAAAGTAGCATGACAGATGATAGAGAAGGTACAAGGGTTAACATCATGGGTTGCGATTAGACCCGTGAAAAGCTACTACGACCCAGTAAGTCGTGGATAGGACCATGTTCTAGTGCGTTCAAACGAAATATTCGACTTACTAAAATATTAATATTCTTATTAACTGAACATATTTTTTTCGAAATGAAATTATGATTATAAAATCATGTCTGCTCCGCAACTGTTGCTTCGTGTGGGCTAACAATATATATAATTTTATTGTTTTTAAAATTGTAGACACTTGAGTGCCCAGAGCCATACTTATACACATAAGTATATACTTATACGCATGCGCGCACAGACAAACAGACACACATTTTAAGCTTCTTGTAGAGTTATGGGCTAAGGGTCAATGATAATTTAAAAACAAAGATAAATATAAGTTAATTTATTATAACAAATAATAACCTCTACTAATTATAACTAACAATCAAAACTACTGCCCTTACTAATTAATAAGTAAATAAATTAAAAATTTAAATTACTTACAGAAAATTACAAATATGTTAAAATAAATTAAATGTGCTTATTTGCATAAACGCCTCAAAAGAACTTGCTAATTACTGTCACTTTTCACTTCACTGTTACCGGCACTGCAAAGGCTTTGACCAGCCCGAGGCTCTTAGACACGCGATCTTACACGGAAACTGACACAGACGGAGACTAACTTGTCAATGACTCGGGAGCTGCTGGTGAACTGCTTTTATAACTTCAAGGAAAACCCGAGGCAGGCCTAGAAGGTTCTATCAGGATTTCTAAATATTCCTACTTCTCTTCTCCAAAAGCAAGGAAGCATCTGGTATCCTTCAGTTTACACCTTCCCGTACAGGTCTGGTCCTCACGCCACCTACTTCCCTAGTCTCTTAACAGTAGGAACTAGTAGGTGAGTTTGTTAATGGCTGATAAAAGTCGAGTGGCAGGGGGGGGGGGGTGTTAAGAGAAGACCTAAATTTAAAGTCTTAATTTAAATGATGATATTAATTGTGGTGTGCAATCCCACGTTAAATTTTATACAAGAAATGCAAAGAGAGATAGAAGAAAAATATTACTATCTCAGGGTCTCCTACTTTTCGGGCAGGTATGTTGACCGACTCTCGTTTTTTCCGATATTTCTTATGTGAATAGTGATATTAATTGTGGTATGTAATCGCAGTTAAATTTTATACAAGAAAGGCAAATGTAGCCAGATAAAAATCTTATTACCTCAGCCGGGAATCAAGTAGGATACCCGGGTTCGATTCCCAGCTGAGGTAGTAAGATTTTTTTCTAGCTCCCTTTCCATTTCTTTTATTAAAGTATTAATATCTTTGTTATTATTAGAATTAGAAAAGAAAATGTTAAAAATAAGAGTAAAATATAATTTTTACAAAATTAACACCCTCTTAGTTTTAAAACATTGAAACCAAATTCAGTATTTTATCATTTCATTGCAAAGAATTCAATTTTAATTTCTCGCAAGAATTTCTTTTTTGTTGAAATCTAATAAGAAAAAGGAGGCAACTGAAATTTATTTTATAATAATAATAATTTAT
>KZ807403.1:588181-601003 GCA_000696205.2 Oncopeltus fasciatus
CCTGGTCGCTGGAATGGGCAGGAGAATGGAAGCAATTATCAGAGCTAGAGGTGGGAATACCAATTATTGATCGTTTTCCTCGAATTCTTCCTTTTTATTCAGTTTTGTTATTTCATTTCATTTCAAAGATTTACTTTTTCATTTTGAGACTGTAGGACATTTTTATTTTTTGATTTGTTTTCCTATTAAAAATTTCTAGAAAATAATTTTTTATTTTTTATTACTCTTATAATAAAGTGTTACTTCCAAAGAAAAAAGAATATTTTCAAAAATACCCTATACAGTTCAGTAATTTCAAAATATTGAAGTGATCCTTTAATTTTGTCCGGCAGTGGTATATATATAATTGAAAAATAAAAAAGTTATTGGAGTTATTAAGCGAAATTTATTGGATATGAAGAGAGGGCTTGCCTGAAACAAAATTTTAATTTGACGGCATTTAATTATAAATTAGTATTTTTCTTAATGAAATTTAGCATTTCGCTTTTTGTTAAGAGAATGGCTGCGTGTGAGTAAAAAACTCTTTTTTTTTTCTTTTCTTTTTTTTTTGCATCAGACGGCGTTGTATTTATTTAAGAACAATGCAACTACACACAGATTTGTTTATGACTAAAAAATATATCATATATTACTTGGAAATTTAAATAAAAAGAAACATGAACTAATCTGATGAAGATTTTTTCTTGTTTATGCTGTTTAAGAACAGCTTACAGTTATAAGGACTTTTTTGAACCGATTTTTGAATAGATTTTCGAAATTTACTGCAGCATTTGAAATAAGTAGTTCTAGAAGTGGCTTCTCTCGTTATTATTCAATCAATTAGTATAATCTAAGTAAATGGTATTGATTTCTCCTTGAGTTGTCGTTTAAATTTGGGAAATTAAATAGTACATACCGAATGATATATTACAAAACGTTTTAATAAGTTAATCAGAAAAATAATAGCTCAATAAATGATTTTTTCAACCTTCACTTCTTTTGATCCTTGACATCACTGCTTTTTTAGTCTATTTCAATAGTCTCTTTCATTAGTTTGTTGTAGTAATCGATTTTTATTTTTAAAGCTTCGATCAAATTGGCAGGGAAGCACTCTCTCTCTCTCGCTCTTCTCGTGTGCTTGTGGATATTTTTCATGTAAGTTTCTTATCCTGTTTAATCCAAGTTATTTTATCCTTAGGAAGATTATTTGATATTTTTTTTTAATTTTAAGATTTAACTTTGTTTAGTACGTTCTTGTATTTTGCTTTACACCTACAACAATGTAAATTTGGTTGTTGGAAGTATATATGTATACATACATATAACCTTCTCTATCTTCACTTTGATAGTATTGATATTGTTCTTTACAGATTTCAGTTGTTTAATTTTTGATTTATTTTCCTTTTAAGATATCATGGGACGAGTCATAAGAGCCCAGAGGAAGGGTGCTGGTAGTATCTTTAGATCCCACACCAAACATAGGAAAGGAGCTCCAAAATTACGGTCTCTTGATTTTGCTGAAAGGCATGGTTATATCAAGGGAGTTGTAAAGGTATGGATTCTTTCTGCTGAAATGATTCAGGAGTGTATAGTAATTGTTGGGCTTACTCATCATCTCAAATTTTTCTCTCCTAATTCCTGGATTTCTTTTCCTTTATTTAAAAAAATAAATATTTTCTTGTTATTTTTCAGGATATCATCCATGATCCTGGCAGAGGTGCCCCTTTGGCTGTAGTTCATTTTAGAGATCCATACAGGTTTAAGACCCGCAAAGAATTATTTATCGCTCCTGAGGGTATTTACACTGGACAGTTCCTTTATTGCGGAAAGAAAGGTCTGTTTCTTGTAGTATGACATATTTGAAATATTTCTTTGCTTTTTTCATGTTTTATTTGTGTTCTTACAAATTTTAGCTAATCTTCATGTTGGAAATGTTATGCCTGTTGGGACAATGCCTGAAGGAACAATTATTTGCAATCTAGAAGAAAAAACTGGTGACCGTGGTCGATTGGCTAGGGCATCTGGTAAGTAACTATTAATTTCCTAGATTCATAATTTGGGAAAAGTAGAGACATGAATTGTTACTAAAAATATTAAGCTGCAACTTAATTATTTTACTAAACACACCTATTTTATTTTGCAACAGTCTCTCAAATTTTTCTTATTAGGAAGTATATTCTGTTTTAATTTATTAGTAACTATTTACATATTTAGTAAATATTTATTTATCTCTTTAAAAGTACTTTGACTATTTCTTATTTTACTATTTCATTTATCTTTGTTCATCATGCTAGTCAGGTTATCTTGTCCTCAATTAAGGTTTTTCCTAGTTTTTGCATATCTTATTTTTCCAACAATAGTACAGTTAATGAACTATGTACTCAAGCGAATTATTTTTTCAGAGAGCTTTAAAACTATATGAACACTAAAGCATCTTTTTTGCCACTGTTAGTTGTTAGACTGATTCTTGATCTTGCTATTTTTTTCTGTTGTATTTATCATATTGCTCAACATATTTTTAATAGTAGTTATTACCAAAATATTTTCATGCACTATTCATTAGACTTAATGTGTGTGTGTCATTGAGTTCTTGTTCTTCGTTTAATTAGAATAGTTAAATTTGTTTAAGCAGACCTCATCCTCATTTACTAGGAGTTAATTAAATTCACAAATCATATTATTTGTGTCCATCTTTAACGAAATACAGGAAATTATTACATTACATGCTTCCTAACAAACATTGGTAACTAGCTATGTAAAACAACAATTTATTAATTAGAAGGAAGAAACTAGTTCTGATTGCAAAATAATTTTATGTATTTATTTTTAGAAACTATTATTTTACTTTCTAATAATTTTGAAAAATGAAAACCTTGTTTTTGATATTGTGATGTCTGTTGTATTGCTTTTAGTTAATTTGAGTATTCAAGAGAATATGCATCCTGTTTCTTATTTTTAGTAGGGTAAATTGAAAATAAAATATTGATGTAGCCTCATATTAGATTATGTATTATATTAATTTTTTGTAAAAAAAAAATATGAAGCAGAATATTAAATTACTTTTTCTTCTGTCTTTTCAGAGATTTTTTTAGTTGTATTGATATTTATAAATGAGCTTCCATTTTACCTTTTGAGCTCATTGGACATTTGGTACCTGTGTTAACTTTTTTTTTTTATTCTTTGCAGGTAACTATGCAACTGTTATTGCCCATAACCCTGACACCAGGAGGACTCGTGTAAAGCTTCCTTCTGGCGCCAAAAAAGTTATTCCATCTAATAACAGAGCTATGGTCGGTAAGTAATTTTTTTTACTTTTTGAGTTTGTGCTCTTTAACTATACTACTGGTCTGTGTATAGCCAAATTAAGCTGTCGGCTTAACATCACAAATAAATCAATCTTATATTTACAAATTTATACAATTCAATTTTTAAAAAATGGGATTTTATCAAACTCTTAATTAGAATATTATAATGAAAATATGCAAAAATTTTGTAAAATTTGTGGTATAGCTATTTTGAATGTTATCTGTAATTTTATATAGGTTATTTCATTTTTTGGTAGATAAGAGATTTTGTGTTTGATTTTCATAAGTTGACATCCTGAAATTATTCTTGGTTATTAGATTCTTTGCTATAGTAGCTTTAGTTTTTGCAAAAAAAATTTAGCAAATTCCAAAAGAATGAAGTTATTGAGGTTAAAATTTCTTCAAAATTTTCTCTGATCCTAATGTTAGTCACTATAAATTGGTGAGTGTTTGTGTACACACGTATGTTATATTATGTAATTCAGCCTGTAGCTTTTAGAATTAAAACAAAAGAACTTGGGTTATTGAGCAAAATTGGACCAATATGAGTGGGGGATTCCTTGAAATGTTAAGTGCAAGTTGAATCAAAGTTAATCAAATTTGTCATGTGGTTTTTAAATAAAAAGAAACACATTATTTTAACATAAATCGAACTAACTAGAGTGGGTATCTGAAATGTCAAGTACGAGTTTATTTTGTTTTTTTTGCTGCATCAGACAGTGCATTTTATTTAAAACAATAAAACTGCATTTATTTGTTTATTTTACATGACATAGAAATTTCAATTACACATATTTATCAACTACGATACTGAGGATTCACTTAGTTTCTGCTTAATTACTTTTTATTTTGTCTTTTGATAATCTAGTTGTTTTCTTTAGCTTTTATCACTGATAAAATTTTTTCTTCAGAATTTTGCAGAAACACTTTTAGGCTATATTTTATTACCATGTCCAATAATGTACTAATTACCTTCTTTTCACACCTATTCATATTTCCTAGATACATTATTTTTAATTTAGTCCTTTCCCTGTTAGCTGCCTAGTTATCATCAGAATATTACTTTAAAAAGAGCATATTTGAGTAAGAGTAATTTGTTATAATGTTTCTGTACGTGATATAAACCTGTTTACTCTCAACTATATATTCCTTTATCTAAGACTACACTAGTTAGCATATGCTTTTGTCCAAGACAATACACTTCACTTAGCATCTGATAAAAAAGCTTATTATCAAAAATAAATATTTATGGAAAGACAAAGAAAGAAATAAAACCTTTAATTTTTGGATGTTGTGGAGCTAGTTTTTTCAATACAAGGATTAAAATGAAAAGACCAACTTTGCTCAAAGAAGAACAGCTTTTTGTTTTAAAGTCTGACATTTCTTTCATACCTCTTAAATATACCTACACTTCCACCTTCTATTGGAACTTCTCTAAGCTTAAATACCCTATCCCTCCTACCTCTGTTCTTGGCCCATCTGAAAATCACAACTTTTTCTCAAGGGGTGGTAAATCTCTTAAAACGGGAAAGTATTATGTCTTCCTTTTCCCATTCTGCATGTTTTCTTAGTCTCAGATAAATTTTTATTTCTTTCATTGTAAATTTCTTTTAAAAAAACAACAAAAAAACCTGCTGCACACACACACACTATCTCTCACAAACACATATGCATAGGATCTTCATTACATTATATTGCTTGAATATTTCTCTTCTAATTTCCATTGTGGATATTCAATCCACATGTTTTAATTGTTGACAAGTAAATTATGTAGGTATAAGTTTATTTGTAAATGTGGTAATTTCAATACTCAATAATAGTATATCACTTAATTTAGAACACTCATCTGCTTATAAAAAGATAATGAAACCAGTTGAAGTCACAAATTCATTTTGGTAGGAGGATCGGCTTCATCTAATATACTAAATTCCTCTTAACGAGGTATAAACCTGAGCTTTAAATCTAGAGTATGCTGATTTAAGGTATTTTTATATGAAAAAAATAAGATTCTCAAGGCTTACTTACTCTTACCAAATGTTGAATTTAGGGTCTGCTGTTGAATCAGTTGGTTCAGAAGGACTATTAGTTTAGCAAACTGGGTATCATTAATTTAGATGCACTTTCTCATACATTAATTGTTGTATAGTTTAATAATGAAATATGATACTTTGAATTTGGTAGTTTGAGTTATTAATACAAATTTTTATTTAAAAAGTTTTTATTTCTGCAGTTTTAAAGTCAATTTTCATATTTAGTATTTAATTTTTGAGTTAGTTTACTCAAATTTTGTTTATTTTCCTTTAATGTTATTAAAATTAGTGAAAATGGTAGTTATACTCATTGGAGAATCTAAGCTACAGTACTTCAATATTGCAGGTATTGTGGCTGGTGGTGGGCGTATTGACAAGCCAGTACTGAAGGCTGGTCGTGCCTACTATAAATACAAAGCTAAGAGGAACTGCTGGCCTAAGGTGAGAGGTGTTGCCATGAATCCTTGTGAACATCCCCACGGTGGTGGTAACCATCAACACATTGGTAAAGCCTCTACTGTCAAGAGAGGAACTTCTGCTGGTAGAAAGGTATGTATTGCTTTTTTGAATTCATTGTTATTTCTTTCATTCTGAATAAGACAGTGTTTTGTATAGTAATGTCTACCATGACTGAATGGCTATTGATCTTACTCTCAAGCACTTGAAAAATTATAATAATAATTAAAATAATGGAAAACTTTTATTTGTATATATTAACTGTATTTAGTAATTCTATTATGTCACTTGACTAACAGTAGAAGCTTAATGTTTCCATATTAAGGGTCAAATTCTTGCTGCAAATCCTTCTTTTTAAGGTGTCTTCTGCTGTTATTAGCATTGATATTAATTGATGTAATTTGTCACTTAATTATAAATAGCACTTTATTTTTTTTTTTTTAAATTTTAAAACTTTTTTACTTACTCATGCAGTTCATACCAACTTAATGTTATAAAACTAAGATCTATTGTTATAGTACACCCTGTTATTAGATGTCTATTTGCTCTTCAGAAAAACGCTTTCAACTTCTCTAATATATACTTAGAAATTCTCTTAATTGTAATTTGCAGGTTAAATTATTTTGTAAGTCTTAATTTAAATGCTACAAATATATACTCTGTCTTTAAGTAAAAAATCTAATATTGAAATAAACTCAAATAAATTGAAATTCATTTTAAATAAGATCAATATGCTAAAAGTATTACAGCCTAAGGATCTAACCACCCTACAAATTATTAATCCATAAGTACCAGTATAGTGAGTACATAGGTGGACATTTTATGACACTCCCGAGTTATTGATTGTGCTCTGAAAATAATTTTTTTCTTTTTTTCTCCTTTGATGTTGATCTGCAACTTCCTTTGGTACTGCAATCTAGGAATCTAGTTGAAACATTTATACCAAATGTATTAAAGGGCTGAAGTAATGTTGGTGTTTGAGAGAGTTAAAAGTTCTTGAATCATCATTATTGTATTGGACTGGGGTGAAGCTATACAATTATAAGGGATAAAAAAACTGTTAAACTTTGCTCAGTGATAATGATATTTATTTATTAAAGTTGAGCGTTTTTGAAACTCAATGTCTCATCCTCAGAGCCCATGAATCTACAAAGAACATACCAAACAGTTTTTAAAATTAAAAAAATGAAAGAAGTTTAAATATTTAACATTTATACATTTAGTCAAATTAGCTAAAAAAAACTAGTCGATAAATTAACCAAAATCAGTCAATAATTAACAATAACAACAAAACTACTATTAAATTATATTATTCATAAAATAAATCAATTATATATATATGTGTGTGTGTGTGTGTGTNATATATATATATAATTGATTGATTTATGTGTATATATGGGAATATGGACTTGAGCTTATATAATAGATCAGTATGCCATACTCGGTTAAATGCTTGAGTGACGTCTAAGAATGCATCAGGACTAAATTATTTTCACTCGAGGGAAGAGGAAATAAAATCTGCAATGCAAAACACCTGCTGGACAGTAGAACAATGGGATTGGAAGCCGAACTGATAATTAGGAAGAATATTTAAGGAAATGTGTTAAAAGGTTTACGGGTTTGGGAAATAGGATTTGGGATTATTTCTGAAGTGGAAAATGGGTGGTTTGAAGGACACAATTATAGAGGTAAGGGAGGATAACTACTGCTTTTTGGAGTAGATTTCGAAGTATTAGCCTAGTGGCAAGGTCATAGCCGGGTGCTTTGCGCTTAGGGAGATAGTTAATAATGTACTTGACTTCAGAAGGGGTCACTGCCTTAATCGGTAAAGACATTGGTAATGGTATATCCAGTGACTCCTGAACCTCTGCATTATTGGACAAATTATCGGGATCTGGATAAGGAGTGAATGTTTGCTTTAGATGCTAGGCAAACATTTGGGCCTTGTCTTTGTCGGAAGAGGCCCAGGTACCATCTTCTCGATGCAAGGGGGCAGAAGGTTCATGATTCTTCAGAATCCTGCGAGTAGTAGTCCAGAGGCATTTGTTTGCTTCTTAGAGGCTAGACAGTAGGCATAAATGTCTTATTTTGTAAAGTACCTAGTTTTTGTTTTACAAGATGAGATAGCTGGTTGAACTTCCTACGATCTGAGGGATGTCTGTACCTTTGGTTTTTACTATATTCAGGGAGGGGTTCAGCTGAATTTACAGTGTAGCAGGTGCTGGTAGGTTTTTAGTTTGCCTTCCCAAGACATTGCTGAATCTTTATAGTAAAGAACTGGACACCATTATCTAGCCTTCAGAGGTTTTTAAGAAGATTCAAATAACAAGGGCAACAGAGTCTTTATATGAGTGTCCTTACCAGGCCTGCTTGATGTGATGTTGATGGCATTTCTGACCTGGAAGCCAAGGAGCTCTTTTAAATATTCAGGAGATATTGAATGGTGGAGATGATGAATGATGACCCTGACTGCACGTTCTTCCTTTAGTTAGTTACTGTGATGCTGGGCATTTGTCTCTTTTAGATTGCTCACTATGCCTCTGTAGGTGTCAGGACTATCTGGCATTATTTTAGTGTCATGCTGACGGTTGACACTGTATGAAGTGTATCTCCCGGGGCTGATTTGCTCATTGAGTTGAACACATCAGACATTTCTGACTAAAATGGGAGGTGGTTGGGATATATGTTGGGTGGCAGTTTCCATTTTCTCTACAGCAATGTTTTAAAGAGGCTGGAAAGGGTTAACAGTTGTGAACGGTGATAGATTTTCATTCCTATCTGTCACTTCGTTGGTGAGGGGAGTGTTAGTCACTCCTAGTAAGGTGCTGGGGCGTGGTTGTAGTTTGTCTCTCTCCAGGGGAGTGCTACTGGCAGAAGCCGCCTCTTATCTTTTGGAGGGGTCATGCATGCACCACGCTCCCTTTTTGCCCTCCACTAGTAATAACTGATGTTAATGATTGCCTCCCATAGTTTATGCATTCATTTATAAAGGAAAATGAAAAAGAAGTAGAGTGGCCGAGTCTCGCACGGAGCCTCCTACCCAGCAGGCTGAGTGATAAGGGAGACTATGAGAGCCTAGTGCGGTCTGGTGGGGCAGGACAGGTCTTCCCCTGTAGTCTCAAAAATAGTTCTCTTTTCGGCATATTGGGCAGAAATTGCACACTCATGTCTCTGAAACTTAATTGTAAATATGTGTAGAGTTTGAGATCACATTTCTTCCTACAACTTGTATAATATTTTGAAAGATGGAGCACTATATAGAGGTGTTTACTGGTCCCTGGCTATACCGCTACTTGTTAGAAATTAAAATTGAAAAACATCATCATAACAATGATTGCTTAAGTGTTCACACAGACATTTTGGATTCGGACGTATTACCACTTATTATTATACCTGTACTTCTGGCCCTCCCGTCCGAACCTCCTCAGTTCATCACTAGACTCTCATCTGAATGGTATAGGCTTTGAATATTTCCCCCTTCTTGCTATTCCGATTTTTTTTATAATATGATTTTCTGGTATATTTTATTACAAATTATGTGTTTTAATTTGATACTTGTGACATAAATATATAAATATTTATTTGGTTGTGGTTTATTATCTCACGTAAATTTTAAACAATTAATGAGAGAGAATAGAATAAAAATAAACCTGGATCTCCTGCTATCCGGGCCGGTATGCTAAACTATTACACTACCGGGACGAGCTAGATATCTTTTTAAATTCCCACCACAATAGCGAGAGCCTAACCCACGAGAAAGACAAATACATCATCTTAAACTCAAAGGAGCTGACATTGTCAAGCTATTTGTCGACTCTCATCATTTACTTTTTTAATTTTTCTTTATAAATATTTATTTGGTTGTGGTTTATTATCCTACGTAAATTTTAAACAATTAAAACAAAATCTATCTGTACCCTCTATCTATCTAAACACACACACACACACACACTTGATTTATCTTATGAATGATAGAATTTAATATTAGTTTTATTGTTATTGTTATTTATTGACTTGTTTTTCAGCTAATTATATAAATGTATAAATATTAAATACTTAAACTTTCCTTTTAAATGCTCTTTGGTATGTTGTAAATACTCTGTAGTTCTTCGTAGATTCCTGGGTTCTGAGGATGAGACATTGAGTCTCAAAAATGCTCAGCTTTAAAAGTAAATATTATCGTTATCACAGATCAAAGTTTAACAGTTTTTTATTCTTAAATCTTCTTTTCAAAGATTTCAATTTTTAAAATGATGAAAATTGATTTTTTTTTTGCTTTCTAGTATGTATTTTGGTAGTTCTACATTTATATTTATAACTTTTAAGATAATAATTTAAAGTTAATGATTTAGTTATGAAAATAATAATGAAAAAAGTGTTTATTCAAAAGATTTTGCAAAAAGTTCTTGTGCAACAGACTTTATTTTAACATTTGGGTATGTAAACATTTAAAATGTTTGCAAGCAGTTGATTCACATTCTATAGAGTTATATTACATTTATGCATAAGTAATATTTTATGTAATAGAAAAAAAATACTACAACTGTTATATTCAGAAAAAAAAAATTTCTTTCAATTTTCCTAGTTATTTGTATTTGTTAAGTTAATATCTGCCTTATTATTAATTTTTGCTGAATTTGACACTTAATAATTTAACTTTTTTTTTTTGTTACTTAGGTTGGTCTCATCGCTGCCCGAAGAACTGGTAGAATTAGGGGAGGCAAGACAGATCAGAAGAAAGCTGACGATTAATTTAATTAATCTTTTTGTTTTAAATATAAAATACTTTTTATTCTGTGTTTTTGTATTCTATTCCTTATCATCCTGGTCATAAAATAACTAATAATGGTAGGAGATAAATGAGGGAGTGAGATTTTTCCACAATAACTTAATATAAAGATTTGCCTTCTAACTCAATATTTAAGTCATTCATATATTTATTATTAATTTCACTACTATCAAAGTCATATTAATAAAATAGCATATAGTCGACTCCTTTATAGTTATTGCATTTTGTTCCTGTGTGCTAGAAGGTGAAAGTAAGTAATCAACTTATTTTTAAAGTGATAATAATATTTAGATCTTTTGTTAATTAATAATTTTTTGCAAAGTAAGGAATTGTTTGTTTCAAAGTTGCTTGAACTACTGTAATTTTAAGAGTAGTTCATGAAGGAATTTTGAAGCAAAAAGTTGGATTTTTAATTAATTAATTTTTAATGTTATTTAAATATCAAACTAACTTTTCAGTTCCATTAATAGAAAGCTCCTACATAAAATACAACAAAGCCCACATATTAAATACTAGCCCATACTAAGTGAGAACTTAA
Source organism: Oncopeltus fasciatus (assembly GCA_000696205.2). Classification (NCBI taxonomy): domain Eukaryota; kingdom Metazoa; phylum Arthropoda; class Insecta; order Hemiptera; family Lygaeidae; genus Oncopeltus; species Oncopeltus fasciatus. The sequence continues at coordinate 599,279 of KZ807403.1, forward strand.
ATATCAAAATGTATTATGTATTATTTACTCCTTAAGTAAGAGGAGTTCTAAGAGTTAGAAGTTATTCTGGCAACACAGTTATGTCTAGGTATTTTATAGCTTTCTTTCTTTTTTTTTTTTCTTACAGTCATTGCATTAATATAAAAGCAAATAAATTAAAGTAATAAGTGTATAACTAAATTTTGGAATTATAAGAAAAAAAATTGTATTCCCAGTTGATTCTATTTCACAGGAGTTTTGATGACCATTTCATTAACTTTAAATGTATGTTGTGACAACACAACAGTATGCATTATCAGTGTCATACTGTAATAAAGCTATAAATAACAAAACTATTTTTTAATAAAATCACAATTCTGGCTGTTGGTTGATGAAAATAAATGAATATTAAGCTACTGATAATAATGAATTAAGGACTAGAGATCAAAAAGAAATTTAGGATTCTGAAAAGGAGTAGAGATCAAAAATAAATTTAGGACTCTGAACTATGTTATATAAATTCAAAGGGATAATTTTTGATTGTAGAGAATATTATTAGAGAATATTTGTCTGGGTTCGGTCAAGGTTGATCCCGAAAAAACAATACAATTGAAAGAAATGTATTTTTTATTATCTGCCGATGTTTCGGCTTACATTGTAAGCCATCTTCAGAGCTATCATGAAGGTGAGAGGGGCTTAGCCACATCTTGGATCCACTCAGTCATGGTAGTGTATAAATTTAAATTGCCTATTTTATACTCTTAGTAGTTATTGAGGAACTGTATTCTAGCATGGGTAAGTACATTGGTATTTATTTGACTATGAAATATAATTCATTTATATGTGTTCTACTAATTTTCTTTTCTTTACAGAGAAATCAAGATTTGTTGGGTGAAAAGATTGAAAATATGTTTTTCAAGGTGAAAATTAAACTATATTCATAAGACTTTTGTTTAATACATGATGATTAAACTGTATTTGAAAAAAAATGATTGCTAAGCATAGCTATGAGACATCTGATATATATTTTTTATGAAATTGGCATTATATAAAATATTAATTAATACTGTTTTAAAATTCTTTCTTTTTATTTTCAGGTTGCTGCTCTCTTCAGTAATTTATTTTCCAGACCTTATGAGTATCAGTTAAAGTTCTGCTTTTAATTTGAGAATGTTCAGTACTATAATTCTTTTGTGTGAGGGGGGGGGGGGTATTTGGGTATTTTAACAATTTTTTGTGTAGTTAATCAAAGGTTAATTTATTTTTATTTATCTCCATCATCAATGGAACTTGAAAAAATTGCTAAGCTACACATTTCCGTAATAGCTTAGTTAGTCTTACAGACTATTAAGTTTTTGCTGGCATCATAATTTCTTGTCACTATTTTGCTGGAATAAAAATGATGAGGTGAGTTGTTAGTTCTTAAAGGTATTTTTATTCAACTTTTAATTTATCTGTCTTAAAAAGACTTGAACTTCTTTCTTTTTTTATAGCAACATATACTAGTTCTTTCCCTCTTATGAATAATTTATGTATGTTTTTTTGCATTCTATTTCAGTACATATTGAAGAGAGACAGATTTTTTATTTTGATATTCAGCTTTTTGGATTTCGTAAGATCTCAAATTTTGAGAGAGAGGGTGATGTAATTGATCTCTGTTTGGTCCAAAGATTTCTTAAAAAAAAAAAAAAAAAAAAAAAAAAAAAAAAAAAAAAAAAAAAAAAAAAAAAAAAAAAAAAAAAAAAA
>KZ807403.1:606719-621731 GCA_000696205.2 Oncopeltus fasciatus
TTTTTTTTTAAAGAAAAAACTATGAACAGTGTTATTTATTTTCAATTTTTGAATTAAATCATTTCTCATCCCATTGCATTACAAAAAAAAAATTCCATTGAGTTATAGCAGTAAAATTCATTTTTTGAATTTATTTTCCTTTGAATAAAAGCTTTAAAAATGTTTAATTTAAGAACTGTAACTAAGTGGTGAGAATAGCCTGAAGAGCTTGAAACCTCCTTGAAAATAGATGATCTACAAATTATTTAGCCAAAATATTATTAACATCTAGTCAAGCTATTAAAGCAAAATTACATTTTAGTATATTTATCTTTGTGTCCATAAAGCATAATTTGTTATATTGATGATATGTAAATACAATTTTCATGAAATACTGAGTTCTCATTTATCCTTCCTCCCAAAATTTTAAGGACATTCCACAAAAAAAAAAAAAAAAAAAGTATGAAATGAAGGTTTTTTTTTTGTTTTTTTTTTACATAAAGTAAATTAAACATGTTTTTATAGAGTATTGAATGTTTAGTGGTCTCCTCTATTTATTTTTTATTATGCTCTACAACAGTTTTATCGCACTGATTTACTGAAAATAATAAAATTCATTTTAAAAAAATCTCTTGGTAAGTGTAGTCAGAGAGTCATAGTATTTAGCCAAAAGAATGGAGGGGGTTATTCATTAATGAAAAATTTTATTAAACAGTTTTCAAAATGACTGGTTGTCACTTGGGATGTGGGTGTCGGTCACAGAGTACAAAACCTAGACTATGCCGACTGCTAAAAAATAAATATGTCAAATACTTATACTTCACATATTTATTTATTTTTAGCTAAAATTATTTAAATTTTCTAATTCTCACTATTTATATAATAGTAATTTTATTTTTGACGAATTGTAAGTACGTTATTTTTGAATAATTATTTATATTATTACTATAAGGCTGGTCTTCTATATTGTGTCAATTTCTGTTATGATGTAAGTCCTGAAAAAGGAATTGAATATTTTGAAACTGTCAGCATTTTACTAGTTTTTTAATGTCTGTGATAGAAACCCACATCCCACACCCTCCATTATATTTCCCTTTTAATTATACTCTAATTTACAGTATGTATATTATTTAAAATTATGTAATTTTTACAGTAGGTGTAATATTTTTAAAAATTATAAAATTTGGATGGATACTTTGGGGGAGGCATCAAGTGATTACATGAATTTTGAAAATTGGTGATAAAAGTTTAACAGTGGAAATGAGTGAAGTGATTTTGGAAGATAAGGACTGGTAGTTCACATGACCAACAATTGTTCAACCAAATGTAGCACTCATAGTAATGTTACTATATGGGTCTTATACGATAGGTTCATGGGACAATAACTGTAGATCACATCAGCACAAAGTAAAATTTCAACAAGTGAGGTTCATCTAGTTGGAGGTGACCCAACAATTAAGGAATCATAGGAGGCATTTTAAGAGTAGACTAATGTCCAACAATATTGGGAATCACTGACTAATAAGGATTAAAATCTGTTTATTAATAACTGATGTAAATAAGAATAAATTGGAATATTAAATTATCTAGGCAGAGATAATAATGAATATAAAAAATTTGACCACTAAAGTTGGCTCTAGACTGGGTGGGAAGGTAGAGAGGAGGAAGCTCTTACCCACCGCAGCTGCATTCACTAAAGTGTTATAGATCACAAACTTTAGAAAATTGAATTTTACACATTTATGTTCTTCAAATTTTTTTCATCTCAATTTACAAAAAAAAAATAGAATGAAAAGAGTAAATACTGAATTTTGTTTCTATATTTTAAAAATTAGAGGCCCTGCCCAACACCCAAACCACTTACCTTGGTCTAGTGATAACTTAACTGGGGTCCCCATACTATGCCAAAGAGGCCGGAAAAAAAATGTAAAATAAATATACTGAATCCTGCTTGGATTAATGACATAGAAAGTAGGGGCAGCGCTATGGCCTCCCATATCCATGCTCATAAAAATATTCTCAATCCTCCCTTCTCTTCCTATCTAACCTCAGCTAATATATAAACCTGGAATCCATAGTAATGCTCTCCTTGTTAACACTTCATACTTAAACTTTTAATACTGCCTTACCTGACACACTAATCTCTTTATTTTGGCCTTTCATATTCTTTGTCTGTTCATCCTCCATGGCTCGGCTTATGTGACCTAGGGATCCATTGTAAAACCTATATTAAGTATTATTATTAATACAGTGGATTGTTATTTATTTATTATGTTTAAGCCTATAAGATTTTGCCAATGGGCTTTTTCCTTGCTCTCAGGAAAATTGGGATATTTTTAAGATAGATAAATGGATTAGTAGTTTCTCTCTCTTATGTATGTATTATGAAACCCTTACATATACTAATATTTCTCGTGACTTATTTAAATTATGCTGAGATTTTAAACATTGTTTTCCAAGCATTCTCAGAATCCCACACTCTTTTCTGAGTCCACCTCAGCTCCTGCCAAACAACCCTCTCTTCCCTGCATTTCTTCTAGCCTAGGGCTTACACTAGCCCTTGTAACTTTTAGTTTGCCCAATTTTTGCAATTATACCTCTGTAATAATTATAGTTAACTAGTATTCATAATTGTTTTGTTTAGATGTAAAATAAAAACATTCCTTTTTAAACTAAACTGAGTTGAATGGATATATAATGGAAGCAGTCAACCAGGTTTTTAATTTTGAAAGAATCCATAGAATAGAAGAACTCTTTAAGATCTCCAGAAAGTTGGCACAGCAAGTATGTCATTTGGAGTCTTCCCTATATCAAGTTTTGAAGTACTTGCATTTCTGCAAGTCTTGTAATAGTTTTAAGTTTAAAAAGCGAAATAAATTAACAATTATAATATTGAATATTATTATATTTCAATTATATTATCAAAGAAATCAAATTTTAAATTCATTTAAATGAAATTCAATTTAAATTTTTGTCATATTTTACTTTAAACACTAATATAAATAATGGCAAACCCACTTTTTTAACTTACTACACACTCAGTTAAAAATATGCGATAAAGTACAATGTCCCAATGAATCCCATTTCAATTTTTATGAGCGAGTAATAAAACTGCTCGATCTTCAATTAGCATACATGGAGGTAATTTTGTAGAACCGTTTTTGAAATACTCTAGAACTTGCCCTCCGATAACTTACAAGGTTTAGGAGAACCAGTAGGCCACTAAACTAGAGTTTGGTCTAATCAGAACTAGAAACCAGGACACTAAAGACAAACTTATTGAACGGGTCAATGAGTGACTACTAGTTCAACAATAAAAAACCCTCACCAACACTAATTCAGCATTAGAGGAATTTAAATCAAGTAAAGCCAAAAAGACGATTCTCACCAAACCCTCAACATCTAGGAACTTCTACTCAACCAAACAACTGTAATCAATTCACTCCAAGACAAAACTTAGGGAAACAGTTAATGCAAAGTAACCAAATGGCACCACACAGACCTAAAGCATTAATTAATTCCCATGTCAACAACCTCCAGAGGAATGAGATTCCATTGCATAAGAAGGCCAATAGAGTCCCTTCTTGAAGATATCTCGAGGAGTCTTATCACTCTCCAGCAGTAAACACTTAAACAGAAGAACCCTTAACGCTCTCCTCCAGCTTTAAATCCCTCACAACTACAATCTGACATTGAAAACTCTGACTTACAACTTGCTCAAATGTACTGGAATATAACTTAATAAATATTCCTATTTCAGAATAACCTGTAAATTTTGGTAAAATCAAATTCTATCACCTTTAATTAATCATAGTCCTGCTAGTAAAAAAATAGTAAATTTATTTTGAATTAAAAAACCAAATTATTATACTAATATCTAAATTAAGTATAGTAAATAATGTAATACATTTTATTAAAGAAATAATAGACCCAAAATTAACTTATCATCTTTTAAACAATTAAATGCAAGGGAATAGAATAAATAATCTAACTGTCCCAGCCAGGGCTCGAACCTGGATCTCCTGCTATCTGGGCAAGTGCGTAAGCTAGCTAATGTATGAAATACAAAATGTTATTCAAGATGAAACTTCTTTTACTTTTTAAAAATTAATAACTTTTGACCCCAGTATTATGTCAACCCTTGATCTAATCAATGAACTTAAAAATATAGAAAACCATTGTGTTAATTCATTACCTTTAAGCATAGAATATAGCAACATATTAAAATCTGAATCTTTACAAACAATAAATTGTAAACTAGATGTAGATAAAATTATTTATACTATTAAATTACCTATTTACTCCTAAGATATTTATGAAATTTTAAGTTTCCTATCCCAACACTTCATGAATACCAGTACTTAACCATTATTCATAACTTATATTTTATTTTAAAATTAAACCATATAATTAAAAATTGAGATAATTGTAAAAATGTTGAGTACTTCCACCGCCCTAACAGCTATACAATCTCTCACATTGTCAGATGTGAAGAAGATGAAAAAACTGAAAATATTGTGTAATCGGCAACCTATGCTTTGCTATAATGCCTCATTTAACAGAAATAAAAATAAAATCGTCAAGTGACATCCAGTCAAACAACATCATTGTTATCAGCAGTACCCTCAGATTGTCTTCCAGGTTAACTAATATTTCTCATGATTATTATATAAATTATACTGAGATTGTAAACACTGTTCCAAGCATTCCAAAAATCTCTCACTATTTTCTGAGCCCAGCTACAACCAAACAACCCTCTCCTTGCATTTCTCCAGTGTAAGTCATCCTAGTAATTTATCCTAGAGTTCGCCCATCCATTGCAATTGTACGTTTGTAGTATCTATAGTTAACGAGTATTCATAAATTTGGATGTAAAATAAAAATAACATATCTTTAATAACTCAACCAATTCAAAAAGGTATATTTATATATCCTTAATCAAATGATGTAACATGTAGCTAATAGTAATATACATGAACATTAATATCCACATGAAAATTCTAAATATATTAATATCTGAAAACAATTTTAAAAAAAATAATTGTTTTCAGATTTAAAAAGTTTAATTACACACGACGCATGCTTATTTATTAAAATTCTAAATACCTCTGAGAAATTAATAATATAAGAAAATAAGGTAATCAAGATCAAATGTGAAAGGAAAAGGAGAAGGGAGCATGAAATTTCTTAGATATATTTAATATTTTTTTATTTATTAAGGTTATGTCTCTGTTTTAAAATGAAATAAACTTAAGAATCAACAAAAAACATATTTACATTTTTTAATTAAAAAAGCTAAATTTAGGTACAAATCATTATCTGAGGAATACTATTTTACATACATCTTCATCTTTATCAGAACTGTGAATACACTTCTTTAAAAATTCATTAGTATTGGCTAACATAAGAGTCGATTCATCCAGGTCACTAGCTAACTGGTGAGCCATGAATGAATATTTCTGTAGATCTTTAATAGACATATCACATGGAATGTCACCACTTAGTAATGCTTGGCATTTTTCAAGAATAAAGGGGCTAAGAATACCTGATTTTTTAAAGAAATCTAGAACAACCTTCTGTGATAGACCAAATTCTTTGCCCAACTCCATCACTTCAGATAAGCCTGTAAGTAAAATAGCAAAATGGGAATTTAATATAGGAACCATATGGGAAGCTTTTCCTACTTCCCCAAGGAATGACTTTTGAACACTAAATGCATTGAAGCAGGAGGAACAATCGTCATACAGAGCTCTCTCACCAGCAGCCATTAGTATTAACATTCCATTTTCAGCATGAACCTTGCTACCTTGAAACCTAACTTCCAGGTAGCGTCCTCCTGCTGCAGAAATGGCTTCAGCTATTTCATGAGATGTTGAATGACCGATCCCTGACATTTCAACATAAGATTTCCCAGTAGTGATTTTGGGTAAAATGCCATATTTTCCAAATACAATATCTTTTGCTGCTTCATTATTTGATACACAGCAAAAAGTAATGTCAGAACTTTCCATGACATCCCCTGGAGTCAGAGCTGTTTGGGCTCCAGCCTCGATGAAAGGCTGACACTTTTCATATGTTCGATTCCATACAGTCACTTTGTGCTTAGATTCAAGTAAGTTTTTAACAATTCCAGATCCCATTTTACCAAGACCAATAAAACCAAAATTCAAAGAAGAAGTCTCAACGCTTTTCCCCCCAAGACTGTCAGTAACTTTTTCAAAAATCAAAGGTGGAGACTCAGGTCTTGGAATCAATGACAATGAACTACTGCTGGTGTAAAATGAGAAACTGTCCTCATTTTTTATGTATGAGGAAGTAGATGGACTAGTAAAAGTCAATTCAGTAGTTTTTTTAGTTTCTTCTTTTTTCTCCTTTTCAGCCTTTTTTCCTTTGACTTGTTTAGGCCTATATGGTTTAACTATATTGATTGGTTTGGATGGTAAAAACTTAGGTAAGTTTATTTCTGATAAGCGAGGAGAAGCTCGGACTCCGGTACTTGGCCTGGGTTTCTTTTCTTCAATTCCAGAACCTAGACTTTCACTTTTTCTTTTGGCGGGGGTTTTCAAAGTTGTATTAACTTTTTTAGTATTTGTTAATGAACCACTCTTTCTTGGTAAAACAGGAGTAGAAAATTCACCATCACTTGCTTTCTTAATGGCCTTAGGAGTTTTATCTTTTAATTCTTTTTCTGTAATTCTAAGAGACTTATCTTCACTTTTAGAAGTCTTATCCACACTTCTAGAAGCTTTATCTCCACTTTTTGATGTCTTGTCAGGTGTTAATAATAACGAATCAAAAGGATCTTCGTCACTAAGTAGTGATGATACAGTAAGATCTTTTTTTATATAGTCCTCCATTTCAACAAATGCCTTTTTTAGTGAAACTGTCTGTTTCTTTTGTAGAAGGTCTTTATTTTCAGAATAAAGTTTTAGATTATTTGGTTCAACCAGACTATAATTTCGAGAGCCAAAGAAAAAAATGCAATGGCTGGATTTTCGGGAACTTGAGGCCTTTTTTAATTCATCAGTAGGGCTGGTAATAACTCCAGGCCAATAAGGGAAGCCCTTCATTTTGGCGAAAACTAAAGTTCCAATTTGGAAATCAGATGACATGCTTGAATTCTTATCCATTCTGAAAAAAAAAAAAAATAAAATAAAATAAAAAACACANGTCCCAAAATAAAAATAAGATGTTTATAAATAGTTATTATTATTTTCTACCACCACATTTAACTTTATATATATAGTATATTTTTTCCTAAGGTTGGGACCCTACACTTTAATACTATGACAGTATTAATGTAATTAGGATTTCAATACTATGCATATGTTATAGAAAAAGTTGCAAATTATTATACAATAATGTATTTTCTTACATAAAAAAAATGTATTCAATTAATGGCCATATTTCATTATATACCACATAATAAAAATGTCTGACAATAACTTTCTGCTTCTTTTACTCATTAACAACAGAAGAGGCCATCACATGATGTATGGAAGCTTGGCAAAAAGTAACTTTACTACATGGTCAAGTCCGGAAGAAGTATTTATGAATATTCCTGGAGACTGGAAGCCTAAGTGAACAACAGAACAATTTAAAATTTTTAAATCAAATGGACATGCATATATATATATATATATATATATATATATATAAACTCCTTATGTATACAAATATTTTTCTAACTACTATTATGCTGACATAGTAAACACTGTTTCAAACATTCCAAGAATCTCACACTCTTTCCAGAATTTAGCTCTAGCGAAACAAACCTCTCCTCTATGTATTTCTCCAGTGCAAGTCGTCCTAATCAATTCTAGAGATTGTAAATTCTGGATGTAAAGTAAAATATATCTTTTTAAAAACTTAACTAAGTCGGAGAGATAATAATGGTGAGGTTGGATCGGACTTTTGTCACATGTTTAGAAGAAATCTATTGAACCTTTAACTGACGCGATATAACTGGTACAGTTTTTTATGAAAATTTTAAAATAAATAAATACATTTATTCATCAAATTATTCTCTGTTACAATCAATAACCATCTCCCAACACACAGTGGTAAATCCCAAATTTCTTCTTTTACAACAGCTGATTTTTACTGATGAAAAAGTCGTTCAATGCGGATGGTAGCCTTTTTCGGTTGTCGAAACATTTCTGTCTGAGATAGTTATCCAAAGATGAAAGGTTAGAGAAATAGGTTGTGTGTTTGGCAAAACATTCCAGCCAATCTCAGTCAATTTGGCATTGTCCTGGGAAAGTAGAGATCTTTGAGTAGCAATGGTCCAATATTGTGGAGTATACTTCTGCAGAGATATAACATTGATTCAGAATTTTTAAATTCACTATATCCTTGGCTACCCAGAAAACAATTAGCAAAACTTTCTTTGGGTGAAGATCAGGATATGAAAACTTTTTGGTTCCTCATCAACTGACAACCACTGAATACATTCATCTAAAAATAGTACAAAACCACGTTTTTGTCAAAAATAAACATCCTGTCTAAAAAGGGTAAGATTTTTAAGCAGGAAGCTAAAGAAGATGCAGTTGTTAACAGGCTTTCCTTATCGGCTTTTGTAAGTTTATGAAGACAGTTTACACATTTTTTTCACTTTTCCCAGTTGAAGATAATGCCAGGCAGCAGATGGAGAAATATTAAGATGCAAGGCCGTCTCTGAACAACTGGTGAGGATCTAACTCAATTATTCATCGATTTTTTAAATTAACTTTGGCCAGCCTAAGCTATTCCATTTTTTAAAGTCACATTGCCTGCATAAAATTTGGGAATTAAAATTAAAATTTATTTTTTTTAAACGGAGCATATTTTTTTGGGCAGTTTCAGTATCTTTTAAACTATCTTTACATGAGTTTACAATGGAATTATTTTTGACCATTCAATTCAAATGCAAGAGGATTGAATTAAAATTAATCCCTTTTTTCATGAAGGATTAAAATTTGTTAGCATGGGTTAAAGTCCAGTTTTGAATACAATGAACAAAGGATCTGGAATAAAAGTTAAAAGCATGAGCTATAAAAATGATAGGACTTTTTAAATGACCTGGTACATTATGTTTTAAACATTAACATAAAAAATGCACAAATTAAAGTTTATGTTCCTTTTGGTTTCCCTTAGCGTAATTGTATAAATTGGTAGAATAAAGGAAATGTGAAGATATGTGTCATAACGCCATGATCATGTCAAACAAATTTGTTTTGCCCTTTCAATGAATCACCAAGTAGTTATATGCTGGTTATTATATGTCTCAAGACCAAAGTTATCTAAAATCGAATTGATATTTTTTATATTAGTCACTTAAGATGGTAACCAATAAAATCATAATTTTAAATATATTANAAATATATTAAATTTATATATAATAAATTAGGGTTATTTTATTTCTGTACATACATTTATTTTACTTAAATAAAAATTTATTTACTTACATATTATTCCAACTTCAAAGACAAAAAAAGAGCCTCACGGATATCGGAGGAAGAAGCAAGGCTCAGAAAAATCAAGTGAGTTTTCCCTCTCTATAAATTAATGTTTTATTAGAACCATTTTTACAATAATAAGTCTAAACTTTAACATTTGAAATATACTAATTAATTCTGACTTATTACAAATAATTATTAGTTTATTTTACTTGAAATATTAGTTATAATTGACCTATAAAATTAAAATTATGACTCTCTTGATATTTGATGTTTTAATTTTGAGACATGTAGGACCTAAAAATCGAGTAAAATAAAATGTAAAATTTCTCCTAAATGGCTGAAAAAATTATGTTCAAAGGGATTTGACATAGTTATGTCAAAGGGATTTGATGATGTTATGTCAAAGGGATTTGACATAGTGCCTAATTTCATATAAGCAAGACCCATTAACTCTTGGGATATTAGGGTTAATTCAAATGAAGGGTTAAATGTTTAAAGGATCATGGCAATAATTCATTTTCAAAGAAAATTAACACAATTGTGTCCCCCATACACCAAACTTATCATAAAAGGCTGATCCAATATCGATGAACTTTAAGAAGGGGCTAAAAATTAATAGCCTTTTTAAATCTTCCATTGCTGGTTATACTGCTAAAAGATTATTTTGCATTGAAGTGGGTGGGAGTTTTGACAGGAAATTAGAAGTAGCTTAACTACTGCTGGCTATAAATTATTAATGTTGTTACAAACATTTTAATATAATTAATATGGTAATACATGGAAAGGGCTTGTTAACCCATCAAAGCCAAGAAATAAATTTCACTGAGAAATGTGTCAAGTAATTAAAAATGAAAAATGTGTGTGTCAGTCTATACATACACACACACACATACACACTCACAGTACCTGTACTCTTACCAGATGCACTAATTAAAATCAATAATAATAATAATATGGAAATTAATATTTTTAATTGAATCCACATAAGGGTGAATAATCCAACTTAAAACTGACATTTTGTCAGATGTACTGAGTTTTACATTTTTTGTTGTATCTCCAATTGATAAGACATAAATTAATGGTTTCAGTTAAAAACTATGGGATTTTGTATAGTTTAATTTATAACAAACCTACTGTGGTAAAATTATAATTTGACTGATTATAATAAATTTTTAAACTTAGATTGAGCCGGTTTTAATGGAATAAGAATTCTTCCTTAGCAGAAAACATGAGAACATCACTGGGGATAAGTTGATCAACTTGTAACTCAGCAATTCAACAAGTTTATTAAATAACATTTTAACTCGCCTCCTTCCCAGGTAAAACATTATTTTTGAAATGATCCTTCATATACTAATTGTATTCAACCATTTCAACTTTTACCTTGGCTTCACACTCCACTACCAAGTAAATGGGATTAAGCATACAGAAAAAGAGAAGAAAAAAATTAGTGAACACATTGATACATAAATATCAATATATTCAAGTATATGACATAACAAACTACTCAGCTGGCTTTTACTACATGTCTGCTAAATTTATTGCAGTAGACAGATATGACTGTAGTAAAGCCCTCATTTCTAATGCTCCAAGTAAGAAACAATAAATGAGCAGCAAAAATTGCAGAGATAGTTACAATTTTGACACAAAATACTATGGGCAAATGCTTATACAATTGTGCCTTAATAACTAATTATTACTTACAACATTAAAAATAATTCTTTAATTAACCGATAAGTATATCAAAAAAAGTTAGGAAAATATTTGAAGTTAATTTTTCGGAAAAGAAAAGTTGAAGTTCTTCAGTCAAATCAGTAAAAATTTTAAGAAAACTTCTATTCATTAACTGTCATGCTCAGCAACACTTCTGAGACAAAATTCAAGCCAAATAAACACACATCTTACAACGTTACAAAGTATTAGAAAGAGAAATACAACTTACCAATTGAGAATAACTGACAGGAACATGCAATCGATGGAAAAACACTACAGAGCGTAAACAAGTGCAAAACTAGTCCTGCCAAGTAGCATTTAAAATTCCCTGAAGTTATTTACTCTACCTCTTTGGATTTTGAAATAGTATTGCTCTAAGAAATAGTCAGAGTGTGAGTGTTGGTTGTGTATTATATATATAAATATATAAAAATTGCTTATCTATATTATCAGTATTTAAAATGTCAAATCCCTTCAATATTCATTCATTAAATTATCAAAGAATTTTTGCCAGTCGGCTTTTTAGTGGCATAAAGAACTCCACGATTATTTGAAATTGTAAAATTATTCAATAGTGAGTTGAATTGAATTATATTGTGGACTGAAAATTTTCCTCGTTAATGATATACCAATTAACAATTTTGTTTATTATTCGATAATTTGTCAGAGTTAAATCTATATTATTAAATCCACGAGGTTATAAAAAAGTCGGAACGCCTAGGTTTTCATTATATATATTTAAATAACTTCGAACAATGTTATTATGAATACATTAAGGTTGTCAGTAAAGTTTCATGGGAGATAAGGCATCATGTCAAAATATTCCCTTCTTAAAACTGGAGTGTCTATCCTTGAGGCTATCGTTTATCATAAAACTATGAATGTGATCTTATGGACACGAAGTCTTTTGAGGATACTTTATTTTAATTTTTAATTAGAAAATAACTAACAAGTGACTAAGTACATTTGGGCTTGAAGTGCTACGGGACGGCAAGGTTACTCGATGTTATTTAAAATTTTGTCAGTACATGCAAGTCATAAGGCTGTTTGAATATCATACCGTTGGCTGAGCCAGAAACATAGCTCTTCTAATCGTTTGAGTTAAAAAAAAAAAATTATTTTAAAGAAATAATATTGTATAAATTAAGAAATAAACACTGTTAAAATTTGACCTTTAGTTAACTAATGTCTTAGCTCTATTTGCAGATGACAAAGCTATCCTATCCTCCCATCCCGATCCTAAAACAGCTTCTAAAATGCTACAAGATCACCTCGAAATAAATCAAACAATGGTGTGGCAAATGGAGAATAAAAATTATTGAAGTAAAATGCGTTCAAGTTAATTTCCAACTGCGGGAAGAAAAACTCCCCTGAAATAGTGAAATTTAACAATATTTCTTTACCACATTCAAATTCCGTTCGTTATCAGGGGCTCCATCTTGACTTACGACTTACGTGGGGCGAACATACTAAAATTAAAAGACAAAAACTCAATCGGCGATATGGACTTCTATACAAACTCATGAATAAAAACTCCAATCTGAAGATAGAAGACAAACTGACGCTCTACAAAACCTTATTACGACTAAACTGGAATTACGGAGTAGAAATCTTGGGTGCCACCAAGCCTTCCAACTTCCAGTCCTTTCAATCCAAAATCCTCAGAATAATTGCAAATGCTCCCTATTACGTATCCAATTCTTCTATTCGCCACGATCTTAATATCTGATTTGTTCAAGACCTCATTTCATCCCGCTTCAGCCTTTTCCATAGAAACTGTTATACCAGCCTAATCCACTAGCTTAGACCTTGTCTTCCAACCAACCCCTATAACTCTCCCCATTGACTCTAACGAAGATGGCCTCGCGACCTGTGGATATAGCCTGTAAATAATTTGAGAGTGGTGACATTGGTCACCTTCTCTCCTCATGTGATTGACATTGAATGTCATTTTTACTTTTCATTGTAATCAAATTACAAAATGTTTTCCAATGAGATTGTAGGGTCAGGGCTAAGAGGTCACTTTCAGCTCTTAACCCACTGCAATTGCAGATTAACCCTACATAGGTAGATTAATAATTGTAACCTTTTCATGGTGGACTATTACCGGGTAGGGAACCACTGAAATGAGAGAGTATAGAGGCGACACTTAATATAATCATTTTCAACATACGGTTTAAGACTGAGGAAGCTGGTATAAGAGGACCAGCCCCTTACGGAAACGAACCTCTAATAGGTGGCCAACTACCCCTGGTGACACCCCTCCACTTATAAGAGGAAATCTTATTTTTAAAGAAATGTTCCTCAGCTCGAACAGATCTACATAGAACATTCTACGCAGTTATGAAAGTGCCAGCAGCTCATGAGTCAGTGACAGATTCCTTGTTAGATCGCCCGTCTTAGAGAGTCCCATGCTGCAGGTCGTGGCCCATGCAGTGCCAGTAACATTCCAATGTTGAGAGACAGTAACTAGTAAGTGCGGACAATTTAGCTAATTGTTCTGAGGCTTAAGTTTGGTCGAGGTGAAATCTCTCCAACCTCCTTGGCTCCTTTTCTTCTTAAGATCGGGTTTTTAACAGGAACAAGTCTTAACTTATTTCCTTCCTTCGTGTTCATTCTAGCCCAAAGAGTGCAGACAATACGATATACTCCGGATTCATCCAAAGGTTACACTTATCTTTCTTGATAGACAGGCGGCTTTTCAGTGATCCCCTGCTTTTGTAAGCGGCTGAAATTCGTGTCCTTTTTAACATATTCCTACCCTCTAGGAAATATGTCCTAGGTAGGGAATACTGACAGGTTAAACACTTTCGCCTCGACATCGACAATTTTGCCCTCCACCTCTGCCTTAATATACTTTATGGTTATTCTCTTTGAAATGTTTTTTGTGGCTAAAAATGTAACTCCTATTATCGCGGATGAATTTACCGCCTTACTTCGTGTATGCTTCAAGCAAAATTACTTCGAGTTTCAAAGTAATTTCTACACCACATTTTCGCCATTTTTAACCTCCTCTTAATGTGATTCCTCTTAAAGTGACACCCTTCTAACTACTGCCTCCATCGTGTACAGGTAGAAAGATTGTAGTTAACATAGAAAAAAAAAAAAAAAAAAAAAAAAAAAAAAAAAAAAAAAAAAAAAAAAAAAAAAAAAAAAAAAAAAATCAATGATTATAGATTTTAGGGGAGACTTCTCGCCCTTCGTCAGGGACTGCGGAAAGCACTCAAAGGGAGGGAAAGGCAACCTTAACCCTGTAACCTGTAATCGTAACCTGTGTACTGAAATCCTTAAATGCCTAGTAAATTGATGCTTAAATTCAGGTCAAAGAAATTCAATTCCTTCTTCTCGAAACTGCTGATTAGGATATTTTAAAAGTCAAGTAAAGTTCATAATTAGAAATTTAAAAAGGTATGATAAAGATGCTGCATAACAGACCTTTACTATTTTTTTTGATTTGTAATTTCATACATAGGACTTATAAAATTAAAATAGTAGATGTGTCAGCCAAGTGATTAATTTTATTTTTTTATTCATTTTTAATTTTATAATACATTTTAATAAATAGTGTTTTTAATATTTTTTTGGTTCTCAGTTAATACCCCACTCGCGTAATAGCACAATTATGAAGGTCAATAGAACATATTTTTGTTCAGTTATTTTTATGCTATTTCCGCATTTGACGATTTTTCAATTTAAAACTAGAGCCTCTGAAATATAGATAATTCTATATCAAAAATTAGATATGGAGTAATCCCTACGGTGATAGTAAATTTTTCTTATTTATAAAAACTGTTATTACTTTTAAAAAAACATTTCAAGAAAAATCAATTCACCAACAACCAACGAAATGATTATATATATCATCCTGGTTTATTATATA
>KZ807403.1:644137-654262 GCA_000696205.2 Oncopeltus fasciatus
CACACACATACAAAAAAAAATCATAAGGGGTAAATTTTTCGGGGATCTCTCGCCCTTCGTCAGAGCTCCTCACTCTACTTCTCACTGTTGGACAGTCTCTCTTCACTCCTCACCGAAGAAGGGCGAGAGATCTCCAAAATTAACGAACATTTTTTTTCCACCTGTTCTTTATTAGTATATATACACTTAACATTTCATCAAGGTTCTTTATTTATTATATTTATAACATGTTCAATGTTTTACATCAATTAATTATAATTTATTAATTATTTAGAAAAATTATTATGTTTAATGTAAACATTTATACTAAATCAAAGCATTTTCAGTTTCACAGATATTAATATATAATAATAATCTTTATTTGCTTCATTCCGATTTATTTGAGCCTGAATGAATTTTAAGATCGCTTAGACTCTGATAAAATTTGCAATCAAGAGTCCAATTAAAGGTTTACTCCCAATTTAAAAAAAATGATTTTAGTGATCCTCAAAAATATGCTTTAATGCAGTACGTCTAATTTTTGCTACACAAATAATGACTAAGAATTTAAGTATTTTTATTTTCCTCTTTTTCAATACCCTTTTACTCCCATTTAAGTATACTTGTAAAATGAAATTGCGGCTATATCATTTATCCAAAATTAGTAGCGATTTTTCCAGCATAAATGGAAGGAATCTTATGTGCTTGAAATCTAAAAAATAAATTTAATGTCAATATTATTTTTCTGTTATAAAAGAGTTTTATATTTAGAGAGAATAAATAATTTTTTTATTTTACAAAATATGATCTTCGTAATTGAGAAATTTAAAAATGTATTATATTAAGACTCGAAAGTAAAGCCTCTCTTGAATTAGGCACTTCAATTCCTTTATGTAAATCTCACACATAAAAAAGATTTTAAAAGATAAGTTTGTAGGCTAATATATTTTTAAGAAAGTGTCAATTCACTACTGAAGAACATGCTTTAAAAAATATCAAATTAATAATTATTGACATCGGTGGCAGTAATGATTTCATACCTTGACTAATTTCAAAACCAACAACTGCAAATTTTAAAATATTAAAAACAAAGATGTGAATAGTGATATTACTGATGGGTACTTACAGTCTCTCGGCTTCGATACATTTTTGAAAGCACAAATATATCAACACGGTACTGGGTAAACAGACGAAGACAACACTCGATAGGGGCCAAGCCTAGAATGAGGGTCATATTTTTGGCGAAACACCCTTTACCTCCCACCCCTGGTTTGGACACGCCCCTCACCCCTTCTCCGACCCTCAGACAGCCCCAAAACTCCCCACTCCATTCTAAGGTTTTTAGACTTAGGTATTTAATTTTTTTTTTTTAAAGATTTATGTTAATACATAAAAAAACGTGCAATATTGCACTATAAAGAGAGAATTATTCCCTATATAAAAAATTTAAAATTAAATTTGCCTCGGCGTCTAACGAAAGGAATAAAAATGTTTATCTATCTATCTATATATGTATATATGTATTACTCTAAATTAGATAATATTCTAAAAAAAATTTAAAATAATTTTAACATATTCATTGATTGGCTTAATTAAAATGTGTACTTTAATGGGTAAGAACCCTATATTAAATTATGTAATGTTTACAATTAAATTCTCGAACTAATTCTACTTAACTATTCAATGAAAATTACAAAGGATATGTAAAAAAATGCTACTAATTTTCCTCCTTAAGATATTACAAATACTTTTTATGGTTCAGAATAATTTTATAAATTACGGTTTTTAGCCTCTGTCTCTCATTTGATAGAATATATTTTTACTTCAATATTGATTTTTATCAATACAAGTGGAATACTAATGAGATATGATTATGGTTTTATTTGCCTATGTTTGCAGGTGTGGACACTGCATGTCCTAACACACACACATACATATATATATATACATATATATTCAATTGAATGAGATACCTGGCGCGTCCTGGTAGCACAATTGGCAAGTGCACCGCCCGGATAGCAGGAGATCCAGGTTCGATTCCTGGCTGGGACAGTTAGATTTTTTATTCTATTCCCCCTCATTAATTGTCAACTTGTAACTCTTATTATCCCATGACTTGCAGTATATAGGTATGCTTACTTAATCTTCTGTAATTCAGCATAAATTATTATCGCACATAATACCAGAATTTAAATAATGACTACAGTTGTGGTATTTAATCCCACGTTCAGTATTTAAATTTTAATGCATTGCTACGGGCTCCCTTTCAGTAAAATATAACTCGAAAATAAAATGATCAATCACGAATTTATTTGTTAGAAAAATTTTAAATTAATATTGATAATCTGTTTCCGCCAAATTTAAATTTAAATGAAACAGTACTCGGAGCGTAAATTTAGAAGTTGTATTTTAAATTATTACAAACTCAAATGAAGTACCTAAAACACGAGAATATTTAAGAAACAGTTGGGCAGTCAAATTACTTTCAAGATAAAAAAAATTGTAAATATGATAATTTTATCAATTTCATGTACTTTTATGTAGGAAGTGTTCAAATAAATGAATGAATTATTATATTCAATTGCTAGTGTTAATAGATGAGGAATATTCTTGAATGAAAACTAAAATATTACTTCATGAGGATATTATCTATTGAATTTCATTATTTAGACAGTTAAAGTGCTGTGAATTGTTTTAGTCAGTGATGTGCCTATCTAAAAGTTGACTAAGAGTTTCGTCAAGCAGGAAGATTTCCCATTGTTTAATTAAAGATGGACTCAAACAAATATGGCCATTTATCTTACAAGCCGGAGTTAACCAATAATAAGTTAATGCCTCTCTCTACTGAGAAGTAAGAGGAAGTCGGATGGATATTTAATATCTTCCTACTTCATTCGCACAAGTTTAAAACAAAAATAAACCCTGTTCGGCTGAATTGTGTGAACTAAGCGAATTTCCTAACATCGTAGTGGATGGACATTCCATGGCATTTAATCCCCCTCAGTTACAAAACATCTTTGATTATTAAACCAATATGTGTTCGTTTCAATGCACTTCACTGAACATTCTGGGTCGTAAAATTAAAATCCATGGCTTAGGTAAGCTGTAATTCCAATTGTTTACTTTAGCAGTATTACTTGTTCTTTTTTATTACTGTTATAACTATCAAACCTCTTCCATTTGTTAATTACAGTTCACAAAAACAACATGATTTATTTTTTGTTTTTTAAGATCTGTAAATAGTTTACTGGGAAAAATGTGAAATCTGAAGTCGAAGAAACCTGTTACTTCCTAGGAAAATAAGGAATGAGTTCCTTTATCCTGAGGGCTTAGAGAGATAAGCTTTTGCCTGGATTTTCCAGGTAGTCCAGGTATCTGAGGCCCTTTCTCTTGATGTTATAGACACTTTACCATGGATATTGAATTCCTCGTGTTAAGGGAAAGTGAAGGTTAGAAATGACTGATTAAATTTGCAGATTACCAAAAATAAGAAAAAAAAATTCCAAGGCGACTTATGCATATATTTTTCATTTTTCAACATTTTTCAACTTTCAGACTCTCCAGCTAATTGTACGACATTAATGTTAAAATTCTTGTCACCCAATTATAGTGTAAACTAGGCAGATTTACTGTTTCTCATGACAGAGGGACACATTTAAGTGAGAATGTCTAAAATGAATTTAAGAACTGTGATGAAGCAAAATACCAATATCCTTAAACCACTTAATTTCGTTCTTAAATTTCCCCTTTTTGAAATATATTCTATATTCTTGGTTTTAGAGAATACATTTATACTATCATAATCGGTGTAGTTTCGTTCTTTAAGAAATTAGAACCGAACCAAAATTGTATCTTGCTGCAAAATCCTTACGAGAAATGCATATATTTTCGATACTATTTAGATCTATTTAACATCAAATCTAGAGGTAGGAAATTGTCAGACTTTCTTTGTCATAAACTTGATTTCCAATAAAAAAATTAAATAAAAGATTATCATCTTCTTTCTGCTTAAACCCATAGGCTCTGTATGGTACATTATCAGATAAGCTTACCTTACAAGCTAAGCTATATTGTTGATAAGAAATTGTTTAAAAATTCGAGAAAAATAGGGGTTGAGGGTATAAAAAACTTTGGAAATAGGCTAATGTCAGGCCTACTTCAAGACCGAAGCATTATTTTTTAATAATTTATATTTTAAAACAGTCTATGAAAAACGCATATTAGAGTAAATATTTTAAAAATTTAATTTAGTAATATGACTTTGTCTAGTAGACGATTTATTAAGTTTTGCAGAGAGCGGTTGCTGGGGTAAGGGGAAGGGTGAGAGGAACTATTAGAGATTTACCATATTTTTAGTTTTTTTTAAAGTGCTTTTTTTTTTTTTTTTTTGTTAATGCCGTGTCATTTGGTCATTACCGCCAGGGTGATTTAAGATGTGGGAAGATATTTTCAAGAAGAAGAATTCCTTAGCACTAGGTTATGGTGAGGTGTAATGTGTATTTAATGCGAACTCATTGCAAGATGCACGCTGTGCAGTATGTAATTTCTAAAATAAATAAATTAATGTTCTAAAAAAAAATGCGAATAGTTATTATGTGGATGTAAGTAGTAATTGTGCTTGGAAGCTATGAAATATATAAGAAAAAAAAACAAGAGTGAATGGAAAATAAGCATACTGAAAATGCATCTAGATTAGATTTAATAGCCTGCCCTCTTTCAGAAAGTTAATTACAGAGTCGATGACTTTATTGACATCCAATAGAATTTCGTGTACAGTCCCATTTAAGTTATTTTTTTCCTTGTTTCTTTATATTTTGGACACTCTGCAAATATATGTTTGATGGCAAGAAGTTGTCCAGAGACCTCACAAATGGGTGGGTTATCCTTTGCCATTGTATAGCCATGAGTAAGTCTTGTGTGTCCTATTCTTAGTCTGACCAATACCTCTTCTCTCTTACCGTCAGTTGACATAGAACTGAACCATACCCTCGGAGTAGATTTTATCTGGCATAACTTGTAATCTCCTGCTGACCACCATATATTTTCTCACTTATTGAGTACTAATTTTTTAACTAGCGTTTTTACGTCATTCAAGCTGACTTTTGAGTACATCTCACCAACTTTTATAGCTTTCTTTGTTAGCACGTCCGAATTTTCGTTTCCTGAAATTCCACGATGACTAGGTATCCATTTAGGTGTCACTTTGCTAACTTTCTCGTTGAGGTGATCTATTGCAATTAGTGTGTCTATTGAGAGATGTTGGTTGGTGAAAGGGCAGATAAAGAGTCGGTAAATACAAAATGTTTTTTGATAATTGCAATTCAATATTTAAGGCTTTGTATATTGCGAGTAATTCTTCGGTAAACAAGCTTGACATATGTGGCAAAGAGAACATGAAGGGTCTGCCATTTATTAAGAAAGCTGATCCAACGCCTTCAGAGTTTTTAGAGCCGTCTGTATAAATGCTTATGCAAGATATTTGATCTATGACAAGCTTTTTATAGTTATTCTGAAATATGATGGGGATGGTATCCTTTTTTATTTACTTGGTGAGAGTTAGGTTAATATGTACAGGCTTGAGTGATTTGTATGGCATATTTTCTAATGAAGCCATGAGCAATGAAACACTGCTCGGAGCTTTAATTCTTAAGTTGTGTTTTAAATTATTGCAAGTTCATCTGAATTACCTAAATCACTAGGATATTTATGAAACATTTACACAGTTTGGGCAGTCAATTTATTTTCATAACGATTTTGGGTCAATGTCATTATATAAGTATATAAAAATAAATATATTAAAAACTAATTTTCATATTCTCTTTTTTTCATATTCTCGGAGCCCAAATGATCTATAGCTCTCTTGCATTTCCATGCTTCTCAAGAATAGCCTAGAATCAAGAAAAAAAAATAAGCTTCAGTTTGAGAAGTATTGATAGTGTATTTCTATACTATACAAACATATTTCTACAGCTTTATCATTCATTTTGAACATAAAGTGTGAACTGGTGGATATTTTTTGACTGTAGAGATTATCATTAGAGGTTTTGTTTGATGAAGGTAGGTGGAAAAAATTCAGTTTTAAAAATTTGTACATTTAGAACTTAATTTCCAATGTATAAAATTAATTTAGATATGAAATTTAAATCCATTGCTGATGAAACATTTTGTATACCATTCTGTGAAATGAACCTCTTCTAAATTTCCCAAAAAAACCTCGTGGTATAACTAAAAGTACACCACCATCCTTTTAAATATCGAATATAAACACCCATAAATAAAGGGTCGCATTAAGCCTGATATATATATATATATATATATATATATATATATATATATATATATATATATATATATATATATATATATATATATATATATATATATATATATATATATATATATATATATATATATATATATATATATATATATATATATATATATATATATATATATATATATATATATATATATATATATATATATATATATATATATATATATATATATATATATATATATATATATATATATATATATATATATATATATATATATANTATATATATATATTTATTTATATCAGCCTGTATCTTCCAATAGAAATTTATGATAAACTTTAAGAATCGTTTAATAAGTAAAGAGTAACCGTAAATTATATTGAGTTCGGTCTTATCCGAAAATGAAATTTGAAATTAAAACCGTCTGTAAATTATACTATATAATAAATTAAGTTTTACTCTCACTGGACATACAGTAAATAAAACTTCAGATTGAAATATTCAAATTTTACCAGCTTATAACATACAAGGGATTAGAATGGAAATATGGTTAATCCAATCAATTAGATAATAATTAATGCTTATAAAATAATAATTAATAAATTTATGTTTTATTTAAAAACTTGTGTTTCATAACATTCATACGACCTATTTTGCTAGTATAAAATGGGTTTTCTTTTTGTTGTTTTATTTTAAATCATAAAAGATTATGTAAACTTTCTTAACAAGGTTAAAATTTTAATATTAAAAAAAGTAATCTCTGAAAATGATGTAGATTTTTTAATATACAGAGTCTGTTTATTATATACAGTACAGAAATCAGGAAACTGACTAATTCTTTAAGAAGCACTCTCAAAGAAATTCAGAAGTGTCCTCAAATTTTTTTTTAAAAGTAATGAGCAATCATGGACAAATAAGAAAAATGTGTTCAAATATTACGTGGGAAATTGAGTAAATACACATGAATTAGTCTTTCCAACTGAACCAAAGTCATTAATGACGAAATTCTTGAAAGAATATATTTATGTAAAAGAGAATAGAAAATAAAATAATAATAAAATTAAAATAAAGAGCACCTTACTTATATAAGTATAAATAAATTGGACTTCTTGGAAGAATTATTTTGTAAATGTTGCAACAAAGTCTAAGCACAAATAGAATCTAGGCCAATCAGCTTGTTGATAGCAATGTTAAAATATCTTATNTTATAAATGTATTTTTTATTATCTGCCGACAATAAATAAAGCATGACTAAATTTTTTTTTTCTAAGATATAAGATAAATAATGGAAAATATGCAATTTACTATTGCACTGCCTTATATTGAGTGCAATAGTAAATTGAATGAAACTATCTATAAAAAATAACTGTAACTATGATGGTAATTGAAATTTATTTGTTCTCAAATATAATACTTATGAGAGTTGAGGTTATATTTGTATAAAATAATTTTTTTAATTTTAAATTGATAATCATCATGCAAATGTTATTTTAGGATTAACGCTATAATAATTATCATTAGGAGAAAGAGTTAGACCTATTATTAGTCTATAAGTGTTTAAAATATATACAAATATTCATAATATAATAAAACTTAGTGTTTCCACATACTTCTATTAGTCTACACCCGATAAACCAAAAATTTTCGTTGCATTTGTTTTGGTGAAATGTGGAAGAATTACAAATAAAATTAAAGTGTCAGTATATCTTAAATATTTTTTTCTTTTTTATTATTTTTATGTCTATATACATGTTTGGTTGCTGTAATTCTTCTAGCNAAAACAGCTTTTTAATATCAGTTAAGAATTTTATTCCTCAGCACTGGGTTTTTGTTTGTTTAAAAAATTTATTCGGTTCCTTTAAAATCCACTCTTATAGTTGTAACTCTTTAATTAAAAATAAAACTATTTGACTCAATATGACTCAACTTCTGAGATTTTGTGGTGTTAAGTCGATTCTGTTATAGATATTTTCTTCAGCTTCATTTGGCATGAAAAATATTTCGGCCTTATCATTTAAATATCCTTTACCTATGTCCTACAACACTTCCCTGTATTGGAAACTCTCTTCTATATAAGATATTTTAACATTGCTATCAACAGGCTGATTGGCCTAGATTCTATTTGTGCTTAGACTTTGTTGCAACATTTACAAAATAATTCTTCCAAGAAGTCCAATTTATTTATACTTATATAAGTAAGGTGCTCTTTATTTTAATTTTATTATTATTTTATTTTCTATTCTCTTTTACATAAATATATTCTTTCTAGAATTTCGTCATTAATGACTTTGGTTCAGTTGGAAAGACTAATTCATGTGTATTTACTTAATTTCCCACGTAATATTTAAACACATTTTTCTTATTTGGCCATGATAGCTCATTACTTTAAAAAAAAAAATTTGAGGACACTTCTGAATTTCTTTGAGAGTGTTTCTTAAAGAATTAGTCAGTTTCCTGATTTCTGTACTGTATATAATAATCAGACTCTGTGTATTAAAAAATCTACATCATTTTCAGAGATTACTTTTTTTAATATTAAAATTTTAAACTTGTTAAGAGAGTTTACATAATCTTTTATGATTTAAAATAAAACAACAAAGAGAAAACCCATTTTATGCATAATATTTCGGGTAATTAAATATTATTAGCTCTGAATACATATTATTGAAGAAGATATTTTTGTCAACGGTAAAGTTGACTTCGACTCAGAACCCAATTGCACTGAATTTATCCAAGTAGGTACAACCCCACTCTACTCCTAAAGAGTGCATTATTATATTATTTATTTACTCAAAATAAATATTTTAATGCAATTCTTTTATTTATATTGAATTTCCTTCCTTATAAATATCAGCTTTTCAAAATTGCCGAAAGCAGAAATAATACAAGATGAAATACAAACAGACCTATCTTCCTAAACACATGCGCACGCGTGTGCGCCTACACACACACTTTTATGTACATAATCCAATTTTCAATTAAATTTATTTTATTAATTATTTTAGTTTTCCATGAAATTTATTCCTCATAATTCGATTTCAATCCTGTGAGTGGGTTTACGTTTTGGTGTAAATTTTTATTTAGGTGGAAACTTGTAGAGAGCATGAAACATTGTATAAGTTCAAAATATTTAACTTGCAGTATTACCAGATAAAACATATTCCTTAATTTAGATATTTTATTCACGTTAGACGATAGAATGCATCAAAAGGGATTGACATTTAACATAGAACACGTTGATATTGAAGTATTTAAATTTTATCATGGAACGTAACTTTATAATTACGATTTATAATCTATACTACTCAACTGTGTCCCTTCACGACATCTACCTTAACTTCCAAAACGACATCATTAATTATGACCAATTTTTCTAGAAGGAAGCCGGTACCACCGGTTTTTGATCTGGAAATCAAGTACCACATCTCTGTATTTTGAATCATTGTATTTCACCCTTTTTAATGAGGAATTTAGCAATTTTTTATAGAATTGAAGATATATGCACCGTTAAATGTAAAATTTAAAAACTCGAAGGTTTTATTGATGAAAGGTAGTCGAATACGACCAAAAACGGTACATTTGACATCAGTCTTTCTCTTCTTGACTCAGAAACCTAGATTCGAAATATAAAGCAAACATCTTTTATACTTCTCAAAGCCCAAGTATCACTCTCTTCTTTATAGAAATCATTTATGGAAGAAGATCCCTGTTCCTTGAACCAATAGGCATATTTAGTTTCGTGTATGAAAGATAATCCAAAGAGCAAATACCTTCCATCTGCGCTTATGTTCTTATAATTTAGAACTGACTATGACGTACAGATTATGGTAAACAAACGATCAATATGGCAAAATTTCAATAGGGA
>KZ807403.1:658364-673007 GCA_000696205.2 Oncopeltus fasciatus
AATTCTAGATAAAATAGATAAGTAACCCTTCATAATATCACATAGTAAATAGGTTTGTCCCAAAATTACAACACATCACATAAATATCCTATATTCACAAAAGGAAAGGCAGTTTGTGATTTTAAAACAAGAAAAACAGTGTGAGTTTGAGCTCCGAGGATACAGTTATGCTGCCAATCTTCATTAGAATATCGGTTTACTTTTAGAATTGGTTGTGGTTTCTAGCCTTCTAAAGCTAATCATATTTTTACAAGAAATATAAAAAGAAAGGCAAGGAAGTTAAATAATAATTCGTGCGAATAATAACTTACCTCTCCAAATTCATTTCTTGTATCCAATTCTCCGCAAGATGGAAGTAAGAGGAGGAGATACGCTACAAAATCATTTTTTCCTCCATTTATGGCATTCTCAAGTTCCCTAGAAAAAAAAATTAAATTTATTATTATAGATTTGTAAATTATACACATAATCATTTATTGTTCACATATTAAAAATAAAACTTCACATTAAAATATTCAAATTTTACTTAAAATATAAAAACATTCGAAGGATTAGAGTAGTATACAGTCAATCGTATTAATTATAACGAGAGCTAATGTAGATTTTTTTTTAAAAAGAGGACATGGATAATAATTTATATATATAAGACAATATTTAATGATAAATAAAAAATAAAGTTATGTTGTATTTAAATACTTGGGTTTCATAATATTCAGTCACATTCATAACACCTATTTTGTTCCTATACCATGGGTTTTGTTAATTTGAAATAAATAATGTTTTTTGTTGTTTTGTTTCAAATCATAAAAGATAAAGTACACTATCCTAACAAGTTTAAAATTTTAATATTAAAAAAATTATGCTCTAAAAATGATGTAGATTTACTTTTTATACAGAGTGAACACCCAGATACAGCACAGAAATCAGGGAACTTACTAATTCTCCATAGAAATACTCACAAAAATTTAAAAAGTGTTGTCAAAATTTATTTTTTAATTAAGGAGCCATCATTGCCAAATTAGTAAAAATGTGTTCAACATATATATACAAATATGACGTAGAAAAAAGTAAGTTAAGAATGACTTAATTTACTAAAGTATATATTTATATGAAAGTGGACAGAAAATTAAATATTAATAAAATTAAAACAAAGAAGAACTTACTTTGGACAAAATCTTTTCGGCAGTGTGCTGGAGGGCCGAGGAATTTTTGTACGTACTGCAGGAAATGGTGCCACTAGATCTGGAAATGGCCGATCGGTAGGGTAAAAAATGTTAGTATATATGCTATAGGACATTTTTAGAACTCAGTAAACTAGTAAGTAATGGTACAGAAATCCAAATACACGTTCTGCAAAACTATACAGGTCCTTCCACGGAGCTCACCAAAACAGGAATGAGGAAAACTTTGGAAATTACCTGCGCTGGAGTGGGGAGAGCCTGTTTCTATGACGGTTTCTATTTCTCAGGATAAGGTACCTGAAGTCGCCCCACCCAAGTTACTTGTGTATTATCTCCTTACCTGCAATAATCCTTACTATACCTGAGTGACCGTAAATTCTTGTATTTTACCTTTCACCAAATTTCCCTCCAACCCTTCCAAGAACTAATAAAGAAACAGCTAACTTGTAGAGAACCTTCCTGGTTTGTTGATGCCCATATTTTAGAATTTATTTAAAAAGCGTATTCAATTTTATTTTGTTTTCTTTATTAGTATGTGTAACTCAATATATTTAATATATAGTTGGTTTCTTCAAAATCCACACTTATAGTTACTCTCTAATTAAAATTAAAACTATTTGACTCAATATGACTTAACTTTTCATATTTGTTTTGGGGCAAAATTAAGAATCTAAGTTAGTCATTTTCTGCAGTTTCAATTGGCATTCAATAAAAATTCGGCTACATATTCAGTACTGTCATCTGTTTTTAAATTTTGACATTAAACATCTTACTAAGATCATTAACCAAATTTTAATATCCTACATTTAAACCAAATAACAATAAACAATTATATTAGTTAACATATTAGTTATAGTACAGAAGATATTGGTTTCCAGGCTTCACAATAAAGAAAGGCCTCTCTCTATCAAACATTTCTTTAGAGTAATTCCTAATTAACGGTTTTATAACTTTTTTAACTGGAAATTTTTCTGATTACGTCCCACTTGCCTTTATAACACCATACTTTTAGACTTCATATAGTGGTTAACCTATTTGTGTTAAGGACACATTTTTTAGGACCTCATAAAACATGGTACAAATAGTCCAGAAGATATTGGATCCCAGACTTCCCAATAAAGAAAGGTCTCTCTCTCAAACTTTTATTTGGGTTAATTCCCAGTTAACTTCATTTCATTTTTACTTTGCTTTTAACGGTCATTCCTACTTTGTACATCTTCATTTTTCAACAACCAGTCCCTTTCTCTAGTTAGAATTTTCTTTTAATGCTCATCCTCTTTCAATTTAGTTATCCCTAAATAATGTCTACGTGATGTTAGAGAATTACCTATAAAATAATATTATCGTGCATTTTTTTTATTAAATAGCATACTTGAAGTCCATATAAAGAATTAGACATTGTTATTTATGATTTCTAATTGTAGAAATAAAATGGTGAGAAATCACCAGAGATTCAACTATTTTTAGTTTAAAATAGCAACGTCATAATTTTTTGAAACCCCAATTTTAATTGTAGTTAATACATCGTTTTTGCAGGAAGATTCAGAAGATACGTTCCTTCATGTTGCGTGTCTTTCAGGAAACGAGTCTTTGGTAAATGGGGTTTTAGATCTCGGAGCAGATCCGAGTCTCAAAAACACAGAAGGATTCACACCCTATGACGTGGCCCAATGCCATCCTCATATTCGTCAGCTTCTTCAAGAGCGCGGTGCTATTCCTGAGGCCATTCAGGAATTGTAGAATAATGAAGAAAATGTGGTTGAAGGCCATATTTAAGACGAAAATTACAAAGATATGAGATTTTTTAGGGCTTACGGGGATTGGATGAGTATTTCTTATATTGTCTTTTTTTTTCTGTTCAGTCAAATACTTTTTGATTCTCATCTAAATTATTTATATATATTTGAAATTAAGTTCTAAGTAGTGACTTTTTTTATTAGATATTTCATTTGTTGGTGGTCGGTCAAGCCACATTAAAAAACAACAATTTAAAAAAATACACATTTTTTTACATTGTATTTTTTGGATCTACTTTGATCAAACCCCAACTAAAAAAAACCTCTACTGATAATCTCTACGATCAAACTTCTCCATCAGTTCCCACTTAATGTTCACGATGAATGATAAAGCAAACAAACATACACTATCAAAATTTCTCTAACTAAAATTTCATCTTTTTTCTTGTTTTTATGCTATTCTTGACGGGCATAAAAATAGAAGAGAGCTATAGATTATTTGGCTTTTTTACAAATTTATTCTAGCTAGATATCTCAAGCATTTAATTCTCATTCACTGTGTTATATAAATTGTAAATACCCTGTATTATTTACATTAGTATTAATACATAAATATTTCAGCATATGTATTTTATGTTTTATTAACTTTAAGGGGACTAAATCCTGAATTATAATATATAATAATACGGAATAGTTAATTTCTTAAATTTAAAAAGGATAAATCTTTATGAATGTTAATCATTATTTCTATATTAAGAAGAAGCTGTCGTCCCAAAGAGCATTAGCCATATCATATTGGGACCATATGTTCTGCTAAATGTAAGGTAATCATAGAAAACAAGATTGACTATTTGTCTCTCAAAGGAGGATTGTTAAGAAAGGTTTTCTTTGTCAGATATTAATATTATTATTATCACTCTATTGCTAAATGCGGCTTCTAAAACCGTTAGTTAAACTTATAATTGTCACCTTCAGCATAATTGCATTGATTATTTCATTGAGATAGCTAGTAGTTCAGGGACTTGAAGATATTTTTAGAGTTATTTTAAATAATAATAAGCCTCTTTCTAAAATAATACTAAATTAGGTATCTTAATTAAGTAACAAATAATAATATATACAAGAAGTGCAAAGGAGCGAGAAACAAAATCTCACTACCTCAGCCAGCACTCGAACTTGGCCGGAGAGAACTTACCAACTACTGGCGCGGAATGCTAGAGATCCAGGATCGAGTCCCGGCTGAGGTAGAAAGATTAATTTACTTATTTATTGCATTTCTTGTATGACATTTAACGTAGGACAAAATACCAACCCTGAAATCAATATTTAAAATGATTATACAATTTTATGAAATAAAATAGAATACTGCCCGAAGAAATTCACTAACCTTTTTAATTGTGTTGAAGGTTATTTTTTATGTTCTGTTACTAATTTTTCTACTAGCTTAATATATAGAAAAATATATGGACATATGTGTCCTGGTTGTACTCCATCAACCTCTGGGTTGCTATGTTTCCGCAAGCCCTCATTTAATAGCTCTTAGGCCCAGGACATATATATATATATCTTCTGCAATATAGAGCAACCACTCTATTATTATGGTGTTTGGCCTCTGAAGATGAAGCCTTTGGTCTTAAAAGTGTTCAACTTGAATTTTACGAAGAATTTGCCGAATTATTACACTCCTGTACAGGAATTTCGCTTTCTCCTATGGCATGTAATCTTAAACTTATTGATGGCAGAGAAGTAAAATATATTTACGGCTACCCTAAATGTACCTTATATTTAATACAAAGAAGCCTTTATTTTAAATTTAATGTAGTTTTTTAGACTCCTGCAAGTAAATGTCAATAACAAAAAAAGAAGAAAAATGAAGNAAAGAAAATATTAAGTGCAAAAAGGCACTAAAATTAATTACATTATTAATTTTGTTATTAACTATCCAAAATATTATGTACAATACATTAAATTTGAGAAAATCCACCAAATTTTCCAATGAATTCTTACAGTTGTTATCCAATTCATTAACCTTTTATTTATTACCTGCCACAAATTTTTATAAATTTAAGCTCGTTTTGTTTATAATGATTAGAAAGCCTTTCTCTTCTGCATGTCCACTTTGGGTTTAAAATTACAGTATACCTATAATCATGGCATGTTACTTAGCCTTAGTCAATTGGTTTAGTCAAATTTAGGCATTGAGGTTTCTTAAACTTGTCTCCATTCAAGTTACCAACAGTTATAGAACTTCCATTTATTTCTCAAAAACGACAATTTGATATCCAAATTTTCTGCTATAAACTTGCATATGCATATAACTACCGCTGTATTTTTTTTTTCTTTTAATTTAGTTAGATGGAAAATGGATTTACGCCATTAATTAAAAATTAGATTTACTCCAATCAAAGTTTACCACAACTTTTAATTAGTAAATTAACATTTGAAATGTGCGCATATAATTATATAATTTCATGTTTAAACTAGTCACTCAAAGCATGTTAACATCATATTTACCGCAAAACACTACAAAAATGCTTGGAATGCCGGACACCTAATGTATAAACCAGCAGTTACTTCAGACCTGTTTGACACCTGCGTATGACTGGTTTAGTATTTTCAACTGTTGATTTCTTCCTTATAGATTATAATTTTTCACAAAAATAGTGAATTATATAATCAACTAATATCAACAGTACATTATAATAATTATGTTTGGACCCTCCAATGGCACTATAATTAAAGCTATTTCAGACGCGACTTAACAATCTAATGGTTTCGTTTATTTGAAATATAATCTTGAGAATTTTTTACACAGTGTGACAAGAATTAATAAAATTTTAAAAAACTGTAATTATACATTTCTTAAATAACCCATTAATAGGTATAAGTAACAGAAGAAAATCTTTTTTATTAAATTGATTATAATTAGGAAAATGCTATTTACCTTTCTTTCATCGTCATTTTTTCGAGGACTAAATTATGTTTATTAGATAACATTTATCTTTATATACTCAAATAACATCCACATTATCGAGTGATGAGAATGACAGGAGTCAAACAAACTTAAATACATATATACATAAGATAAATGCATGTATAACTCTTTTGTACAGGTGTTCTTAGATATTTAAAGCACTTGTATCTGGATCATTATTATGATGGTACCTCCAATTCTTGAACCATAAAAGGTCTTTAAGTACTAATATGTTTAAATAATTATAGTTTCTGCATTTCAATATTTTTTTTATAATCTTATATTACAATATATTTTATAGAAATTTCAGAAACGTGCATAATTTACATCTGCAATTTAATAAATACTCTTTTTTTTTTCCTTTGTGTAACCTCAAAATTAATTTATTTTTCAAGTAAACTCACAAAAAATTTAAAGAGAAAAGCNAATCTTATATTAGAATATAATGTATACTTTTTTAACGTACATAATTTACATCAGCAATTTAATAAATACTCTTTTTTTTTCCTTTGTGTAACCTCAAAATTAATTTTTTTTAAAAGTAAACTCACAAAAAATTTAAAGAGAAAAGCTGTGAATGCGAATTTTAAAAAATACTAAAAGAAACGTTGGATTCCATTATTTTGGATTAAAAACAAAAATATATCTTTTACAATTCTGGAAGTCCAAAAATGAAAAATGGAAAACCATTTCGCAAAAATATTTATGATCAATGGTTCGCACTAGGAATTTAATGCAAATACATACACTATCAAACTGCCAAATTTCGACACGACTCACTCTGTCATTGGTCACAGTATAAGTTACACTTATATAAACATTGTTTATGTAAATTGTTGTTTTTTTTGTCATTTTTATGATTAACATTACTCTGAGGATTGATATTTATCTGGTTACTGGAAAAATCCACAATCTTTCCAAGGAACTTCCTTTTGCACTTGTCTAAGACTTCTTTCAAAGAAGAGTTTGTACCTGTAACAGTTTTCAAAACAGTTATACATGGAGCCTGTCACTATATTTATCAAAAACAATAAAATATTTTCACATCAGCCTTGGTACCTACAGAAATCCCATTTTGGACCTCTTTTGTACCTGTTTGTCTTGAAAGATTCAGAATTTTTATTGCCAACAAGCTAATATTTTTTCCGTCAAATTTTAAGAAGTAAAGGGTGGGGGGGGGAGTGTTTAATTAAGGTTATTTACTCTAATTACCCATATTATATTAGGCCCTTGCGGATTGAATGAAATTCAAACATGAGACGGCATAAGATTTTTCCCGGTTTTACAACTTACTTAACTGGGAATTTTTCTGATTCCACCCCACTTACCTTTAAAACTCTAGTGGCTCGTGGTTGGCTAGTTTTACATCTCCTATAAATATCCAGGCAATCTTATAGATACTCTCTTTTAAAAAGAAATAAGTATTGTCTAAAGACGAAGGAATACAAATGGTTCTTTAATTAATAATATTAATTCTAACTCTTATAGAATTGTAAAAATTCTGCTTATTTTTAAATTATTTAAATATTCATTTAATGTCATAAATCACTAGATACAGCTTTCGATTAACATTATTGGGCTCTTTACTCTTAATAATTATTTTTGAAAATCGTTATTTATGACATAATTTTAGAAACCTGTTTGGGTTAAGGACATTTTTTTTTGGACCTCTTAAAACATGGTACAAATAGTCGAGAAGATATAGGTTCCCAGGCTTCACAATAAAGAAAGTTCCTTGACTATCAAACAATTCTTTGGGGTATTTCCTAGTTAACGTCATTTCATTTTTACTTTGCTTTTAATGATAACTCCTACTTTGTACATCTTTATTTATTCTCCCAATAAGTCCATTTGATAGGTAAGAATTTTCTTTGAATGTAGTTATCCCTAACTATATTCTTGAGAGACATCAATCGTCTCCATGAAACTTAGAGAAATGTCTGTAAAATAATATTACCAGTAGTTAATTTAATATATAGTATACGTAAAGTTCATATAAAGAGTAATACATTACATGTTGTTCATGATTTCATATAGTAAAAACAAAATGGCGAGAAATTACAGAAGGTTCAATTATTTTAGTCTAAAATAGCAATAAGTCCTAATTTTTTGAAACCCCAATTTTAATTATAGTTAATACAATATTTTTTGCCGGAAGATTCAGGAGATACATTCTTTCATGTTGGGTGACATTCTTTCTGAATTTTATCATAAATAAGGCTATCACTGCTTGTTGTTGTTGTTGTTGTTTGTGGTTTAGAGGCGCTCAACGACCATGGTTATCAGCGCCTGTTATTTTTAATTTATTTTTATTTTATTTTATTTTTTATTTGTTATTTATTTATTTATTTATTTTTTCTTCTTTTCTGCGCGTCGACAGCTGAGGCCATTGGCGCTGAAAAGGATTCATATGACTATAATTGAACAAAAGATTGTTATATCTTGATTAATTTTGTGATTACAATTAGAACCTAAGCGGGTGAGGAAAAGTCTAATTTTCTAACTTTTGCATTCCATTGGGAATATTTAAGAATGTATGTCGGAGGGTTGAGCGGTCTCTTCTCTAAGCCTCAAGTTGTAATCTAGAATGATTTCTGAAATCGGATATTTGGGAGGGGGGTTACAGAACCGACTTATTAAAGTCGCATTACCTTCGTTGTTTTTTTCTTTTGAACCACGGAATAAAACTTTATGAATTTAAAATGTAATATTTATGCTCTATGAAAATTCCACAAGTGAACTTATTAAAGAAGATGTTTAAGATGGTAACTTGAGTAATTAGCTTAACATCTTCCTCATCAAGTTGACGTAAAGTAAATCTTTTTTTAATTATCATTATTTTTTTCTTTCGTTTTTTAAGATCATCAAATTAGTCATTAGTTCATATTTATGCCTGCCTTAAGTGAAACAGAAAAGTTTTCTTAGTCAACACAACTGCTGACGTCGAAGACTTTTTGTATTTAAATTCATTCTTTTGTTTTTATTCGNAGGTGGTTCTTACAATAAGAGCATTTGGGAGGATCTTCTTTAGTTATAAGATGTTCATGTGTGACTCGGGTATGGCCAATGCGCAGACGACATATTACCACTTCTTCTCTTCTTTTAGGGCGATGCGAAGAACTCCAAGCTTTGGTCGATTTTTTGATGCCTTTTAACTTGGATGGTGGACTTTCATCCCACATTACTTGCCAATTATTTAAATCTTTTTGTTTCTGTGGTTGGGCTATATCTCTAGGTGTTAAAACTGTTCTCTTTGGTAAGGAGAGTGTGAGAGAGCTTTTAGCAGCTAAATCGGCAAGTTCGTTGCCCGTTATTCCAACATGGCCTGGGGCCCATACGAGGTGAAGTGTATTGTTCATTTCTGCCAACATAGTAATATACTCCTGGACGAGCGTTACGCCTGGATGATTGGAGTACATGTCCTCCAGTCCCTGGAGGGCGCTTAGAGAGTCTGTCACAATGGCAATGTCTTGTTGAGTAGGCATGAAGAGGCGAATGGCTGAGGAAATTGCGCATAGTTCAGCAGTATAGAGACTACTGAGATTATGGAGTCTATATTTGTGGGTTGAGTTGGATGGGACGACTGCGTATCCAATGGAGTTTTCCATTTTTGAGCCGTCAGTGTATATAAGGGTGTGTGTAGGAAGGGAGTTGATGATATTGTCAAACATCTTTTGATACTCTAAGCTGGAGGTACTGGATTTTTTAAGTTTCGAGAGGGATTGGACACAATTAGGTTTAGTTCGCGTCCATGGGGGGATATGAGAAGATTAGGGGTTAATAATTAAATTTTTAAATTCCTCTGTTACACTAGATATCCGTAACGAAAGTGGTAAGGTTGCTGAAGGGCTTTCTTAGGATTTTCTGCTGAACTTTGGTGAAAAAATATATTTGTAAGCAGGGTTTTTTGAATTAAAATAGAGTTTGGATATGTAGTTGATTGCTAACATGTGTCTCCTAAATATTAGTGGTGGTACTCCGGCCTCTGAGCAGAGACTAAGAATGGGACTGGTACGGAAGGCGCCAGTAGCAATTCTAATTCCTGAATGATGGACACTGTCTAAACTGGTTAGAATCGGAGTGCGAGCAGAGGCGTAAACAAAATATCCATAGTCATCTTAGCGCACACTACAGCTTTATACACTCTGAGCATTGTATTTATTTCTGCTCTCCATTTTGTTGACCCCAATACTTTTAGCAGGTTTAGTTTTGTGTTGCATTTATCCTTTAATTGTCTAATATGGGGTTCCCAGGATAACCTTTTGTCAAAAATCAATCCCAGAAATTTATTAGAAGATTCACAAGGTATAACTAAATTTTTTAATTTAAGATGAGGCAGTTCTCGAGTATTCCTTCTTCGAGAGAAGTGGATGCACTTTGTTTTTTGTGTGGAAAAAGTCATACCAATCGAATTTGCTGTTTTGGAAATTCTGTCTATCGCATTCTGGAGTAATGAAGCTACATGCTGTATGTCTGATCCGCGGGAAAAAATTGCTATATCATCGACAAATTGGAAAAGTTTTACTCCTCGAGGAATATTCTTCACGAAATCCTGAAGCGACACGAGAAAAAGGGTCGTACTCAGGACACAACCTTGGGGGAGGCCATTTTTTTGTTCGTATATGTTTGAGGTTGTGTTGCCTACACGAACCCTAAACTCACGGCTCTCTAAAAATTGGCGGACATATATTGGGATGGAACCTCTGAGACCTAGTTTATATAGTTTCAAAAGTACCCCATGCTTCCAGACTCGGTCATATGCCGTCTTGGCGTCAAAGAATACTCCTATGCCTTGCTGTTTTTGTATAAAAGTATATTGCAATTCGCCTTCTAATTGCACCAAGTGGTCGACAGTAGATCTGTTTTTCCTAAACCCGCTTTGACATTCTGGGATGAAATTATTTCTCTCTAACAGCCATTTTAGACGTTTGTTGACCATGCGTTCTAAAACCTTGCATAAGCAACTAGTGAGGGAAATTGGGCGGTAACTTTTGGCTTGGCGCTTATCTTTGCCACTCTTTAGAATGGGTATGAGCTCTGCTAATTTCCATTTATTCGGAAACTGCCCTGAAACCCAAATGTAATTAAAAAACTGCAGCAACCAGGATTTTGTACTGATAGGTAAATTATTGATCATTTTATAATGAATACCGTCAGGGCCTGGTGAAGAACCCCTCAAGTTTCTTAAAACAGAGTTCAGTTCCCAGTCTGTAAAAGGTCGGTTGTAGTCCTCGTCATTGTTACTATTAAAGTTGATGTAATTTTTTTCTGTATCTTCTTTAAATTTTTGAAATTCATCTTCATATTCTTTGTTAAACATTTTTTTGTAATACTTGGCAAATTCCTCAGATATTTGAGAAGGGTCGTCAGTAAGTGTTCCGTTACAGTCTAATGTGTACAGTACATTTGTATGTTTTCCTTGGATGTTTTTTATGGCATTCCAAACAGTTTTGGTCGGGGTGGAACTATTTAAATTTTCTGTAAATTTCCGCCAGGAATCTCTTTTACTTTGATTGAATACTCTACGGCACCCAGCACGCTGACGCTTATACTCAATCAAGTTTTCTTGGTTCATATTTGTTTGGAATCGTCTTAATGCTTGCCTTCTTTTTCGTCTGGCTTCTTTACATTCATCATTGAACCAAGGTACAGGGGGTCGACGAGGGCTTCCAGAGGTTCGGGGTATTGATTCGGAGGCTGCGTTTATTATTGAAGTTCTGAGTAAGTCGTTTGCTGTGTCTATGTCTATTAGTTCTGGTTGTTCAATAGGTGGTGTGGCTAATTCTTTATATTTGTCCCAATCTGCTTTATCAATTTTCCAATTTATCTTTTTACTATTTTTTATTTTTTGATTCGCTAAATTAATTTTTATTGGGTAGTGGTCACTGCCGTGGAGGTCTAAAAGAGGTACCCAAGTCATTAGGGTATACAGAGAAGATGAAGAGGCTGCTATATCAATAGCTGAGAAGGTCCCATAGCTAGAACTTAAGTAGGTTGGTTCGCCAGTATTCAGTATTGTGAGGTTATGGTTTTCTAAAAGTTCTTCTATTACGCGGCCTTTAGAATTGGTAGACGCAGACCCCCACAACACATTATGAGCGTTTACATCACCAAC
Organism: Oncopeltus fasciatus; assembly: GCA_000696205.2. Classification (NCBI taxonomy): domain Eukaryota; kingdom Metazoa; phylum Arthropoda; class Insecta; order Hemiptera; family Lygaeidae; genus Oncopeltus; species Oncopeltus fasciatus. The sequence goes on from KZ807403.1 coordinate 670,371, forward strand.
CAAAAGAATGGGGTTGGGAATTTGTAATAGTAAGTTTTGTAAGTCCGTCATTAGTAAATTTGCGTCAGGTGGTAAGTAAATATTGATTAAAGAAAAATTAATTTTCGAATAAATTCTAGTTGCTACAGCTTGAAAATTAGTATTTATAGGGATATTTTCTGAGTGAACTGATGAAGAGATGGCTGTGAGAACTCCGCCACAAGCACGCCCCCTCTCGGGCCCGTCCGAGCGGTAGATCTCGTAGCCTCGAAGTGAGATATTATCGACTGGTCGGAGATGTGTCTCTTGTAGGGGTATGAATTCGGGCATATGTTCTTGAATAATTAATTTTAAGTCGTTAAAATGAGTTTTGATTCCGTTGCAGTTCCATTGTATGCACGTCATTTTTTTTTTTTTTTTTTTTTTTTTTCGCAAAGTTGGGTTGTAACAACATAAAAATTATTAGATAATTTAGGCCACTAAAATATGTGGTCAAACAGGCAGACAGACAGGGCAGAAATATAAATTTATTTTTTTGATGAAGGGCGGGATCCACCACTGTCTGAATTTAATGATACGGAAGAGGAAGTCTTCCTTAAATTACGTGGGGGACGTTTTTTAAATAGGGACTGGTCTGCATCTTTAAGAGATGCAGGGGGGGATATGGTTTTCTGTCCGGGGACAGAGATAGGGAGGGCGCCTCCTCTTGCAGGAGGGCCGGGGGGTGGGGTGAGGCGCTGAGGCCTGGGAGGGGAGGGAGGGGTGGTGGGGTTGGAGGGGGAGGTCGAGCTGGCAGCTAGAGGCCGGCTGTTATCAGTCCTGCTGGTTATAACCTGGTCAGGCACATTTTCTGTTTGTATTGAGACAGTATGAGTTTTCTTTATAGTGATCTGTGCTGTATTATTAGTTACATTATTATTATTCGATGTGAATATATTTTCACCTACTTTTTGTGCGTAAGAGCGACTAAATGTAGGAGCTTGAGACTCAAAATAAAGTTTTTTTGCTATATTATAAGTAACTTTTTTAGTTACCTGGATTTTTTTTATTTCTTTTTCTTTAATATAGGACAAGCATTGAGGATGTAAGGGCTCATGTTCTCCATTGCAGTTAATACAAAAAGGAGAGTTACTACAATTCATATCAGTATGACCATTTTGTGAGCATTTTTTACAATTAGGTAATGTGATACCACAAGTGCCTGTGATATGTCCAAATTTATAACAATTAAAACACCTAAGAGGGGCTGGTATGTATGGAGTGACATTTAATTTAAGATAGCCGGCTTTTATATATGCAGGTAAGTGAGGTGAACAAAAGGTTAATATAAATCTAGGAGTAGGACCTCTTAATTTATTAATGATTTGTTTAACTTCCACTACGTTTTGTGTTTGTAATTCAGATAATATCTCAGTTGTTGAAACACACAATAATTCAGAAGAATATATTAACCCTTTGCAACTATTTAATCTTTGGTGTGGTTCTGCCTTTACTGAAATATCATAAAATGATATTAGTTTTAATAATTTTGAAGATTGAATGTCGTTATGACATTCAACTAGGATGCTCCCATCTCTAAGTTTTTTAATGTTAACGACTTCACCGGCACAGGCCGTGATAGCTTTGTTAATAATAAAAGGTGAGACGTTTTTAAGGTCTCCCTCTCCTGACTTCGAAAATAAAACAAATCTAACTTTTTGTTCTACATGTTTAAAAGGATGATCTTGAACATTTTTAATCATTTGATTATCATATGTCCTTTGTTTTTTCCGTTTGGGGCTTGAAGAGCCCCAACTGGGACCCTCCATTACAAATATTAAAGGAAATACCTTTAATAATTATAATAAAAATAAAATAAAATAAAAACGAAAATAATAACGAAAATAATATAAAAGAAAAAGGGGATTAAAATATAAAAGAGAGCAAGAATGATAAGATTAGGTGTACTTAGCTGATCCGTTCCAGACGAAGGTCAACGTAATACTGTCTCCTCAAAATGTTTTACGCTTCAAAATACAAAGGTTACACGAAAGCAAATAAGGTTTGTGATTTGTAATGTGTACGTTAACTGCATATTCTTTTAATAAAAAAAACTGTATTGTTTCAGAAAACTCTGCATATAGTGGCTTCGACGGAACAGGAAGATGTTTTAAAGAGTTTAATCTGCGCAGGTGCAGATATTAGCCTTCTCGACGAGGATGGTCAAAGTGCAATGCACATTGCTGTAAACATGTGTCATTTAGCAGGGGTCAAAGCTCTCGTGACTCCATTACAAAATTCATTTTCGTAGAAGAAACTGCTTGCAGACCTCCACAACAAGGAAGGTAGATAAGATATTATCTTACTTGACTTTTCATAAGCATACAAATATAGATAATAAAGGTTTTCTAGCACTTATAACCAGTAATATAAATTAAACTAATATGTTGAAAAAATGTGCAATTTTAAAAATTTTCTGAAATATTTCTTACGTTTTTTAATATGATTTCTACAACAATTTAATTTTTCATTTAATTTTTGTGTTATAGGGGACACTTGTCTTCTTTTTCCGGTCTGGTTGTGCAAACATCAATGCTAAAGTAAATTTGAATTTAATTATTGTTTTTAATAGATAATAAAAATAAGTATCTTATACTTTTAAAAAATATAAATAGTATA